>LPNX011080110.1:126578-161578 GCA_001517045.1 Pseudotsuga menziesii
ATTTGTATGCTGCGACAGTGCATCGGGTATGTGGCGAAGACCTCACATGCTGCGACATTTGTATGATGCAACAGCGGATCGGGTATGTGGCGAAGACCTCACATGCTGTGACAGTGGATTGGGTATGTGGCGAAGACCTCACATGCTGCAACATTTGTATGCTGCAACAGCGGATCGGGTATATGGCGAAGTCCTCCTATGCTGCGACTTTTGTGGAGTTGGTGGTGGCATCAAACGGTTACGTTACGTGGCATAGCCCAGTTGCAAGTCATTGCAACATGTTGTGAGTCGGCATATGTGCGTGGAGTTGGTTGCAACGGTCGGGGATATGGAACGTCGTGGCAACATAACACTTGTGCAGCGATTTGGTGGGACTGCATGGTTCAGTTTTAGCATATGATTGTAACGATAATGAAAAATATAACAGCTGTGATGATAACAGCTGTCGAACCGTTACTTACCCTGTGATTGAATGCTTATATAAACGTGTTTCTGGCCACATTAGAGAGAGCACTTTCTGTTAGGAGAAGCTCGCGAGAGTTCAGCTGTAATTTATCAAGATTGTTGTTTGTAGGAAGAAGTCGACCATTCTCTGTTATAATTTGGCTTATTTGCTTTTGAAGACCAAATTGTAATTTCCAGAGAGGAGTCTTGAGGACTTTCTGCCCAGCATTCTATTTGTACAGCTGTTGAATTTGATTGTTTTAGAGCGCAGAGCATCGTTTCTCTGTTATGAGAAGCTTAGAGAGATTTTGCTGCGAAGTGTCCAGATGCTGTGCTTTAGAAGTCTACATTCTCTGTTATATTTTAGCTTCCTTTGTATTTTGAATGCTAATTGTAATTTCCAGAAGAGAGGTCTTAAAGACTTTGTACAGCATTCTGTTCGCAGTTGCTGAAGTTGATTCCAGAACCATTTTTGTACCATTCTAAAGAGATTAATTGGATCGGTACCCATTGGAGAGGGACCCGGAGATGTAGCCCAGTGAAGGGGGTGAACTCCGTTATCAACTTCTGTTTGTAACTCTTTTATTCTATGTTTCTCTTTTATATCTGTTCATCAGTGTTGTTTTTCAGTCCTGTTCTGAGCATTTAATTTCTGTCAATGTTGTTCCATTAATCAACATGTTGAACGCATTCTTTTAAAACGAACTTTTAATGCACTCAAGTTGAGGTCCGACGGATCATCCCTCAAGGTAAAATCGAGTTGTATTGGAGACAACTCATCAAGCTCAGAAAGGTAGACTTAATAATTATGATAAACCCCCATAGGAGGCTAAAGCACTTCCCAAATTAGTCAAGGACCTCATAAATTAGAAAAATCATGAGTGAGTTGTCAAGAGTGATAGAAAAACATGTTTATCCTGGAAAATGGAGAGAAAATCATGGAGGATGGGTTGGCAACAAAAGATACAAGTTTCCTAGTTAACTAGCTTTACCTCATCCACAGAAAAGCTGGATAAAGGCAGAATAAGGCAGAATCTGCAGGAAAGTGCAATCACTAATTTTGGGAGTCAATAAAGTGGTCGAGATCAACTCATAATCAAAATTAAATCATTCATGGCATATAGATGGAAAATGTTGACTTTGTAGTGCAAGTGGATACCAACTATCTAGGCTAGTGGGTAGGGAATTAATCAAAATTGATTAATTATTTTATCCTAAGTTGTGAGTGGGTTTCTAATATTCCAACACCCCCCTTTAATTCTGACTTTATGAGGATATATATATGCGTATGGATGCATATAGGTGCTTATAGGGACCAACAACAAGGCTGTGGTCACCCTTTAACAATTATTCATGTCCAAAAAGCTGAGGAAAGAGGCAAAACCACATGGGGAAAATATTCCCTCAAGAAAGGACAAGGAACAAAATTTGAATAACATGTCTTCAATAGGTCTTTATATTCACTTGAATGATATGAATGAATTTATTCTTGGTGAAATACTTGATTAAGAAATCATGAACTCCATGATCATGTGTTGGAGTGTAGAATCTGCAAGAAAGAGGTGGAGAGACTACTGGTATCTAATCAACTGATGAAGTAGGAGAATTATATGAATGCTTGTTGATGCTAACAAACTCTGGCCTACAAACAAAATCTGAAATGGAAAAGAGATATGTGCATACTCCTTCCCAAAGAGTACAAAAATTAAGACAATTTGTTACACACTCAATTCCATGAATAGCTGCAAAATTGTGATGTGAAACACATGTCATTCTTCCAATATGATGTAGCACCTTCCCAGATCTGATATGAGGTTAATAATACTCTGATATATCAGAAACATTAGCATATGGAACAACAAAGACAAAGGCTTCAGTGGATCCATGAAGATATAGGGATAGACTAGGAAAACTATGAGAAGTTGTGGAAAACAAGTGAGTGAAAAAAACTGAATGATAAATGAACTTAAGATCTGAACCATAAGTGTTTAGAACAGATCCAAACATGTGGAATATCATTCCAAAGATGACTAAGGTCACGGATAACCAACCACTGAAATATATGAAAGTCTTCAAACCATGTAATATAAGTAACACTGCATAAGAGATCAATGAGGAATCAACTAGTGAACTTGGGATTTGTATAGTCTTAGGAGTATTCAGAGGTATGGTAGATGGTATGAATGGTGGTATTAATGATTTCATGACATGTATATCATCCTAAAAACATTATTCTAAATCATAATTATGGAGTGAGGAAGATTTTCTTAAAGACAAGTTAGTATCTAGTGGAAAATCACATTAATCGAGAGATGATTCTAGGAGACTGATAGGTGGACCATCAAGGAAAGGATCCGATATTTCTGATTCTAATGTATCAGAAAATGAATCTATATCAGATACATGATGAAAGGATTTTACTATGGAACTCAAGGGAGAGTTTATATCTCCTTGGAGCTGTTCACTATGACTGTGTTCTAAGGAATCGGCAGGCTTCTCTAGCTCATCTGGAACTTCAATGTTGTTATTCTCAAGAAGATGAGACATGATGTCCATATTCTTCTTGAAAGATTTATTCTTTGGATGAAATCCCTTGATGCAATAAGAACACTTGGATCTGCTCCCTTTCTTCTTAACCTTCTTCACTAAATCTTCATCAATAGGCTTCTTCTCTTTCATCTTCAATTTCTGACTTTGGCTTCTTCTCTTTCACAATTTGTTTTTTCTTTGGATTTGGTATTCTTGCTTCCTTGAACCATGAGAGCATGATCCTTGCCTAAAAGATATCCATAAAACTGCTTTGTGAACAAGATATGGACAATATGAATTTGTGGTAATTCCTTTTGGATTAATAAATGCCCCTGCAACATTTACGAATATAATGAATAATGTGCTAAGTAAAATATTGGATAAATTTGTTCCGGTATTCATTGATGATATTTTAATATATTCAAATAATGAGGAAGAACATGAGGAACATTTACAAAAAAAATTGAAAATTTTGAGAGAACATCAACTATACTCAAAACTTAGTAGATGTGATTTTTATAAAAGAGGAGTATAGTATTTGGGACATGTCATTTCAAAAAAAGGAGTAGCAGTTGACCCTGCTAAAATCAAGGCTATAATAGAATGGTCAGTACAGAAGGATGTACATGATATCAGATCCTTCATTGGATTAATAGGATATTATCACAGATTTATAGAAATTTTTTCCAGAATAGCTCATCCTATAACATCCCTTCAAACTAAAATTGTTCGATTTGTATGGATTCAACAATGCCAAGATAGCTTGATAAATTGAAACATTTACTGACAACAACACCTATATTAAGAATTGTTGGCCCAAATAAAGATTGCATAGTGTGCACTTATGCAATTAAAGATGGTTTGGGAGGGGTTTTAACTCAAGAGGGTCATGTAATATGCTGCAAGTCCAGAAAGTTGAAGGAGCATGAAAACAATTATCTAGTACATGACATGGAATTGGAAGCTATCATCCATGCCCTTAAAATTTGGTGACATTATTTGGTGGGAAAGAAATTTATGTTTCTAACCGATAATATCAGGTTAAAATACGTGTTTGATCAGAAAACATTGAATGCACGTCAAGCCATATGGCTTGCATTTTTGAGTGAGTATGTTTGAAATTAGACATATAACAGGAAACGAAAACATAGTAGCAAAAGCACTAAGTCGACAACAACATGAATTCCATACTATATTAATTAGTGGATATGAGTCGAAATTTAAAAATCTGATGAAAACACTATCAAGTAGTGATTCTGAGTATAAGAAGTTGATGGGAAAATGTACCCACATATTTGATAATACTAAGGATAGTGCATATCATATTGATGCTAAAGGATTTATGCGCTTCAAAAACCAAATTTATGTATCAAATCAGTCTAATTTAAAACAAATAATATTCAGGATATTACACGATAATCCTTATGCGGGACATATTGGGTATCATGAATTTATATCAGCCTTAAGAAAATATTTTTATTGGCCAAATATGAAGAAGGAAGCAGTTGAATATGTTGTTAGGTGCTTTACATGTCAACAGGTTAAAGGTGTTCATTAACATCCAGTTGGATTATTGCAGACTATACCCATTCCTGAATGGAAAAGAGAAACTATAACCACGGATTTCATAACTAGGCTAACTAAAACAAAGAAGCAGAATGACTCTATTATGGTTCTAGTAGATAAGCTAAGTAAAGCAACACATTGTATACCCATAAAATCAACTTTTAAAGCCATAAACATTGCTAATATATTCATGGAATAGATTTTCGGACTTCATGGTATACCCAAAATAGTTATCACTAATTGAGATGCAAAATTTACCTCAAATTTCAGGACATCATTATTTCAAGGTATGGATACAAAGCTAAATTTTAGTACAGCCTATCATCCTCAAACGAGCGAACAAATTGAATGGGTAAATAAGATACTAGAATATATGCTAAGGATGTATGTAATGAAACAACCAGGTAAATGGGAGGACTATATTCATTTAGTGGAATTTGTGTATAATAATAATTATCAAGCTTCCCTCAAGGTGAGTCCTTTTGAAGTGTTGTATGGAAGAAGGTGTAAAGTACCCTTGAGTTGGGGTAATATTGAAGACATAATGGTTTTAGGACCAGATATGTTGGCATAGATGGAGGCAATGGTGCGAAAAAATTTTGAAAAAATTAAAGGTATCACAAGACAAACAAAAAAGTTATGCAGAGAGGAAGATAACAACTAAAAAATACAATGTAGGGGAACATGCATTTCTAAGAGTCAAACTGATGCTAGAGCATCAAACTATAATCTTTTTGTTTGATGAATAAGCAGTTCAATGATATTCTTGCATTCCATGTAATATATTCTAGAAGGATAGGGTGCATTGTTAGATAGATAGGATTATTTTTATTTTGTAATAATTGGCAATTCGCCATTTGTATCCTTGAACCCTGTGAGGAATTATTCAAGGATAGGTTTGTTATAGAATTGCTTTTATTAGGTAGTTAGATCCTACCTATTCAGATCTGATAAGTTTGCACAATTTTATATTAAGGATTGAATGTAATGATATGATATATATAGGAAATAGAGCGAAAGGCGAGCATAGTGAAGAGAAAGTGTGTAATTGTGTCAATTATGAACTGGTTGATTGAATGAAGAACAAATCTTTACTCTGCATATGTTTGATTATTTAATGTCTTCGTTTCAATAGCTAGAAGCATGATTTTTTTTAATTCTCTATGTGTATGTATGAGAATATACTCTGATAGAAAATTTATGAAATCTGAGATGTCTGTGTGGAGCGCTGCAAGAATGGAATTGATCGTTCCACTAATCAATTCAACCGTGAAATATCTGAGTCGAATATCTATAGATCATACAGATCTATGGTTGTGGTTAACTTCCATAAAAGAGAAGTGAATATCCTCAAGTGTGAAGGAGAGATCCGCAAACTATAACAGATCGACGGTTGAGAGCGAGGCCGTAAATAATCGACAGTTTGAAAATACCAAACTGTGGAAACCCAACTTTGGAAGAAGTGGGAAAGAGGATCCGCAATCCACATGCAGAAAGGACGTTGCGGGCCATAAAGTTGCATAAGTTTGACTGTGAAATTTGGTGATCCCGCATTCCGAAATCCACAAATTTCGGAAAAAAAACCTTGTGGAAAGGCTTTGCAAAATGAAGCTTACGAAAAGATGGTTGTGGAAGATTCAGTGGCGGAAAGATTGATTTGCAGAAACTCAAGATTACAGAAAGGTGGAATTGCAAAAGGGAAAATTGTGGAATAAATATTGTGGAAGAGGAATTTGATCAGTATTTAGGATTATTAAGAGAACTTTAGGTCTTCTAATTCTGATTTTCCATCAGTTTTGGTATCAGATCTTATCAAAACCTATATAATAATAATGCAGGGATGGGGACGAGCACGTGGAGTTCCTGTAGGACGTGGTCAAGGAAGACAAGCTGCGGAGACAGACAACCAAAGGGAATTAAGAGAACTCCAGGCTAGGATGGAAGCTATGGAGAGAAAGAATGCAGAGAATACATACACCAGTGATGAAGAAGAATCCTCTGAATACAAGCAAGAGGAGCTTGCTAAAGAGATAAAAGTGATGAAGATGTTGATGAGGGCTAGTAACATAACCAGAGTTGAATTCCCTATGTATGAAGGTAATCTTAATGTTGAATAACTCATGGACCAGATCAATGCATTAGATAAGTATTTTGAATTTAAATAAATTGAAGATAAAAAGAAGGTGAGATATGCAGTGCCCAGACTAAAAGGACATGCAGCTATTTGGAGGGATCAATTTCAGCTTCACAGAGAAAGAAGAGGTAAACTCAAAATTCATTCTTGGGATTAAATGTTGTCTAAAATTGAGAGTCAATTTATGCCTAAGTATTATCAGTTGAATCTCTTTATAAAGATACAGAACCTTAGACAGAAAGGTATAAATGTTCAGGAATATACTGAAGAGTTATTTAAGCTAAGTATTAGAGCTAGAAAGACACGAGGAGACATAGAAAGAGTGGCCAGATATATAAATGGATTGATATTTGAGATACAAGATGGGATTAGTTTACTGAATTTGAAGACCGTTGAAGATGCTTATCATTAGGCCTTAAGTGTAGAAGAAAATCTACTAAGAAGACAGAACCAGAAGAATCGAGGGAGAGGTTCAGTCAGAGGGTCTCCAAACATAGGAGGTAAGTTTCATACCTCTAAGGATGAGGCATAAGGATCTAGTAGTCACACACCCCAAAGAGGAAGATTCAGGGGAGGTAGAGGAAGAGGAAGAAATAGAGAAGTAAAATGCTATACATGGGGAGAAATTGGAAACATGTCATGGGAGTGTCCATGGAACAAACCTGTAGTTCAGAGGAATGAAAATATTGTTGAAGCTTGTGAGGAATCCATTGAAGAAAGAGAGATAAATAATCCTCCCGGTGAAGGAGAATCTCTTATGCTAAAAAGAGTTTTGGTAAAGACAGAGAAGAAAGTGCATGAACCATCCCAGAGAAAGAGTCTATTCAGGACTAAATGCAAGTTATAAGGTAAGTGCTGTAAAATGGTCATGGACAATGGTAGTACAAATAATTTGATCTCCATAGAGATGGTAGAAAAGTTAGGGTTGGAGAGGATGAAATACCCAACTCCTTATAAAGTGTCTTGGTTACATAAAGGGCATTAGCTCTTGGTGAATGAGCAGTGCAATGTGGAGTTTCAAATTGGTACTCATAAATATGTGGTGTTATGTGATATAATGCCTATGGTTGTGTGCCATATACTATTAGGGTGTCCATGGAAACATGACAGAAAATTTGTTCATGATGGGAGAAAGAAAACATATTCTCTAGAAAAGGATGGAAAAAGACATACATTGTCACCATTGGAAGATGAAGCAGTTCAAGAAGGTTTAGGGTCAAATATTTTGATGATGATAGAAAAGGCATTGTTGCAAGAAGCCAAGAAGGAGGATGAGTTACATTTTTCTCTTGTTGGTAAGCCAATGGTAATTTTAACTTCTACAAATTTAGATGATTTGACTGTTGAAGTTAAAATTTTGCTACATGAATATGTTGATATCATTGTGGATGAGTTAACAAATGCTTTACATCCTATGAGAAGTATTAGTCATCATATTGACTTGCTACCTGGAGCCAGTTTACATAATAAGGCAGCATACAGATTAACTACTCAAGAGAATGACGAAATCAAGCAACACGTTCAGGAGTTTTTGGATAAAGGATTGGTGAAGGAGAGTTTGAGTCCTTGTGCAATACCCACCATGCTTATCCCTATAAAATTGGAGTCACAAAAATATAAGAAACAATACAGAAACTCATGATAGATTTCATAGATCAATTTTACTCATAAATGACATGAAACAATGCAATAAGGAGTTGCAGCTGTATATTTTCTTATCATTAACAGAAGTAGTGAAAATAATTTACAATATGCTATATTAGTATTAATAACCAAGAAATTCGAATCCTAAGGAGGTAAATTTGAATTAGGTGCATGAGAATGGCTTACTTGTCAGTTAATCACCACTCGGCACATCAATTAACCACTAAACTATACCATAATTGACTCTAACTGATGTAGAACTCAAATGCATGCCAATAGGTAGGTGAAGGCGCCAATCTGACTTCAGTTAGGTGAGATGAACTGAACTTAGTCACCAGAAGTAGGTAGAGGCGCCATTAATCACTCTAGTTAGCTTAAATTAACCAAAAATAGGCCAAATAATTATGGAGGTGCCCATGTAACTTCAGTTTAACTGAAAGGTAGGTGAAACAACCTCTAGTGAACTGAAACGGGTGCATATGGCATGCAGATCAACCCAGATGGGCTCCCTGATTGAAGGAGGAGTCTCAGTTAGGCTCCTCAATTGAAGGAGGATGTCTAGATCACTGAGGTTGATGACATGTTGTTGATGTAAGCACATGTTTGAGCCAAAAAATTAGGATAAGTGGTAAATTAGGATGATTTAGACAAAGGGAGGATTATTTATCCTAACACCCCCCTTTAATTATGACTTTTGGTAACTTGGTCTCTGGAAACTAAGACCAAAGGTCACCATTACAAACTAAATGCAAAAATTAACTGCTTAATACAACCAAGGAAACGGGGAAAACTCTCATGGGAAAAATACCTCCCCTCAAACTAAGCAGGTAGAATCAGGATCAAGCTTTCATATCAAGAGAAAAATTCTTCTTGAATAAGAAACTTGAGAAAATATTGTTGCAACCTTTAGCAGCATGCTTATTCTTCTGTGCATAGGTATCCTGGGGCCTGGCATGTAGACTTCTCCATCTTCTTCCAATCTGATTATGGAAGGAAGGAGGAATGTTACCTTTGTCTCTTTTTGGGGGAAGAGAGACATGATCCACTTTGTTTTTCTAAGAGCAGTGACGTAGTTGATCAGTCCTTAACATGTAGCATCTCGCTAGGAGTTTGTTGCGTCTCTTTGAAGGAAGTGAGCTTGCTTGACATAGCGTAAGGTTCTCTTTCTAAAACTGATTTCTTTCCCTCTTTATTTCAGATGGATTTCCAATCATCTTCCCAGCTACCCCAATAACCTTTTGTGCCCATTTGGGCCTAGGATTGGGAGTAAGGACTGTATTTGGATATGGATCACTGTGAACTTCATCTTCAATTTCATAAAATTATTCAACCGATTCTTCTACTTCGGATTTCAATATCTGAAACACTAATGGAAACATTATTATATGCAAAAGGAGTAGATAGAATATTTTTAGTCCCATTTCAAATGGTAATTGAGAGTGCACTAGATCTGAGTATGGCAGAAAGTGTGAGAATCCATATGCCTTGGAGGCATGTTTTACAAAACCCTTCGCTATAATCTTCCCAGTTTAGATATATGTGATCTCCGCTGAGTCAGGACCAAATACCACTTGCTTTGGTGGGCCAATGTGAGTCATCTGATATACAGATAACATATTTGCAGCTAAGGAGGGAACATAAAGTACATCATTGAACTTTCCATGCTTTAACTTAATAGAACCCTTTCCTTCAACTCGAATTAGGGTGCCATCACCCATGTGAATGCTCAAACCATCAGTATCTTGTAATGAATAGAATGATTCTTTAGATGCAGCCATATGATTAGAGGCTCTCGAATCAATGAGGAAAGCATGTGTTTTTTAATAACTAACCTTCAGTGCATGGCATCTCTCATCATGAACGTCAGTATTTTCTCCATAGTCAGTATTCCTTGCACCAGTTGAAAGACTAATGTTATATTTCTCAAGGAGAAGAGCCATCTTATCAATTTTTCTCTTCATGCAAGATCTTTTAGGACGAAAGCTTCTTCCACAATAATAGAAAATGGTCTTTTCTTTTCCCTTTTGTTTGTTTCTCCTCAAACCTGGGGGCTCGTCTGACTGCTCCTTCTACTCAGGAGACTCAAATTTAGTCTTCTCTTTCTTTTTCTTTTCCTTTACATTCGAATCCTTGAGTCCTTCAGTAAACAAAGCTTGATCTTTGGAGGATCTCATGATTCTGATTTGAAAATGTTTATAATTCCCATTGGTAATTGATTCAATGAATGCATCTAGAGTAGGCATCTTCCATTTCGGAGTTGTAAGCTTTCCGGTATGGAAGGTAGAAACAAAAACAAAATAGTATGGTCCTAGCTTCGAAAGGATAGAAAGGATGAGTTGATCATCTTCCTTCTCAACTTCACATTGATTCAATTAGAGCACAAGGTGCTTAAACTTAGTAAAGAACTCATTTATGGTATCAAACTTGCTCGGATTTAGAGAGATCAGTTCATTTTCCAAGTGATAGGATCTCAAATCATCTTGCTTGCCAAAAAATTTAGTAAGTTAATCCTACACTTCCTTAAGAGTCTTCAATCCAGAGAGATGGAAAAGAAGATCCCATGAAATGGAGAGGCATAGAAAGCCATATGCTTCATCAAGTTTGTTCCAATATCTTGCCTTCCCTTTTAGTGAATTTGGCTCTATCTCAGTGCCCATGGTGACTCCTTTGGAGCACAATATTATCTCAATATCCTCTTCCCACTTATGATAGTTGAAAGGAGTGAGAAGATTGCTAGCAGAAGAGGCCATTTTGCAGTTGTAGCGAATGCAATTGAAGATTTGTGAGATACCTGCATTCACACAAAAACAAAAAAAATAAGGTTGACAACCTACACTTTTGGAGTTTGCTTCACACCTAGCTTAGCTAATCAAGCAAGCTTGACCAACAATGCTAGTTTGTCCAGGAATTATGTGGTAAACTCTTTGCTTCTAGTGCAGAGTTGCAATGAGCAATTTTGCTCAAATTTCTTCATAGATCCAGCAAGAAACCTATAGAATAATTTCCTTGTCCTTCCATGGCTTTGATACCATATAAAAATGGAGTCAAAACAATCTAAGAAACAAGACAGAAACTCACACTGAGATTTCACAGATTAATTTTACTCAAAAAAGACATGAAACAATGCAATGAGGAGTTGCAGTTGTGTTTTTGCTTATCATTAACAGAAGTGGTGAAGATAATTTAGAATATGTTATATTGGTATTAATAACCAAGTAATTTGAATCCTAAGGAGGTAAATTCAAATTAGGTGCATGAGAGTGGCTTACTTGTTAGTTAATCACCACTCAGCACATCAATTAACCACTATACTAGACCATAATTGACTCTAACTGATGTAGAACTCATCTGCATGCCAATAGGTAGGTGAGGGCGCCAATCTGACTTCAGTTAGGTGAGATGAACTGAACTTAGTCACCAGAAGTAGGTGGAGGTGCCTTTAATCACTCCAGTTAGCTGAAATTAACCAAAAATAGGCCAAATAATGATGCAGGCACCCATACAACTTCAGTTTAATTGAAAGGTAGGTGAAACAACCTCTAGTGAACTGATGGGGGCACATATGTCATGCAGATCAACCCATATTTTCTCCTTGATTGAAGGAGGAGGCTCAATTAGGCTCCCCTATTGAAGGAGCATGTCCAGATCACTAAGGTTGATGACATGTTGTTGATGTAAGCACATGTTTGAGTCAAAAACTTAGGATAAGTGGTAAATTAGGTTGATTTAGCCAAAGGGAATTTTATTTATCCTAACAAGCCCAAAGAAGGAAGGTGGATGGCAAATGTGCACTAACTCTAGAGAAATTAATAAGATCACTATCATGTACATATTTCCTTTACCCCGTATTGATGATTTGAAGGACTATTTGAGTGGTTCAAATTATTTTTCAAAGATGGATTTGAAAATTGGTTATCATCAAATAAGAATAAGAGAAGGGGATGAATGGAAACTGCATTCAAGACTAATGATGGATTGTATGAATGGTTAGTAATGCCATTTGGGCTTACTAATGCACCTATTACTTTTATGAGATTGATGAATGAGTTCTTGATGTAATACACTAGAAAATTTGTGATAGTGTATCTGGATGATATTCTGATTTTTAGTCATAATAGAGAAGAACATTTGAGACATATTAATATGGTGTTGAAAACCTTACATAAGGAGAAGATGCTGATAAATATGAAAAAGTGTAGTTTCCTGAAGAAATAGTTGATTTATTTAGGATTTGTAGTTTCAGAAGAAGAGTTGAATATGGATCCAGATAAGGTGTAAGCAATTTTAAGTTGGCAAGTTCCATGGAGTGCGTATGAGGTAAGACGTTTTCATGGCCTTGAAAACTTTTATAGAAAATTCATCAGGAATTTTAGTCAAATTTGTGCACCTATAATAGACACTTTCAGTGAAAGTAAAAAAGCTTTCAAGTGGACAGATGCAGTTGACAGGAATTTTAAATTGTTGAAGAAGAAGATCACTGAGAAGCCTGTTCTAGCTTTGCCAAGTTTTGATAAGGTTTTTCAGGTAGAGACATATGCTAGTGGGACAACAATAGGGGTTGTTCCGAGTCAAGAACAAATACCAGTAGCATATTTCAGTGAGAAGTTTAATGAGGCAAAACAGAAGTATTCCTCATATGATAAAGAGTTATATGTTGTTGCGCAATCTCTCAAGAAATGGAGACATTACTTGATGCCCAAATATTTTGGATTATATTCTGATAATCATGCTTTATAGTTTATAAATAGTCAACCTAAACTGAATCAGAAGCATTCTAAGTGGGTGGAATGTTTGCATAACTTTACCTTTGTGATTAAGCATACAAGTGGAAAATATAATAAAGTTGTTGATGCTTTTAGCAGAGTAATTTTTCTCTTGCAGTAAGTTAAGTTTAGTACTTTGGGATTTGAAAATTTGATTGATATGTATAAGCAAGATGTGGATTTCAAATATATATATATGTAGTCTATGCGAATACAGTTTCCCAAAATAGAAGCCAATGGTTAGGCTATATGTTACGGGAAGGATTGTTGTTAAAAAATAGTAAGTTATGTATTCCAAAATGCTCTATAAGGGAAAATTTGATACAAGAGAAACACAGTGGAGGTTAGTCAAACCATTTTGGACAAGATAAAAAAATTTCTAAGGTGAGTACATTCTATTTTTGGACAGGAATGCAGCATGATGTAAATAAATTTGTTGAAAAATGTAGGATATGTCAACATGCCAAAGGGATAAGAAAAAATATTGGACTATATCAACCCCTACCTATTCCAACTAGGCCTTGGGATTACATCAGTATGGATTTTGTTCTGGGATTTCCTATAACTCAAAGGGGAAATGATTCTATTTATGTTGTAGTGGATAGGTTTTCAAAAATCGCTCATTTTATTTCTTATAAGAAGACCAATGATGCAATAAGCATTGCTAACTTATTCTTTTCAGAAATTGTAAATTTGCATGGTCTGCCTTTAAGCATTGTGTCTGACAAGGATACTAAATTTGTCGGTCATTTTTGGAGAAATCTATAGAAGAAGCTAGGTACCAATCTCTTTTTTAGCTCTGCTTATAATCCTCAGACTAATGGTCAGAATGAAGTGGTAAATATGAGTTTGGGAAACATAATGAGAAGTCTTGTGTATGAAAATCTAAAGCAGTGTGACTTAGCTCTTGCTCAAGCTGAGTTTGATTATAATGATTCACCTAACAGAAGTACAGCTATGAGTCCTTTTCAAATTGTATATGGAATGCACCCGAGGGGAGTGTATGAACTTAGAAATTTGGGAGGACGAGAGAGAAGAAGTGTGTATGGTGAATATTTTGCATCCAATATGCATGAGCTACAAGAGAATGTTAAGAAGAAATTACAGGAAAGTGCAGAAAAATACAAAGAGAGAGCAGATTTGAAAAGAAGAGAAATTCATTTTCAAGTTGGAGATTTAGTAATGGCCTATATTAGGAAAAAATATTTCCTAAGGGAACCTACAATAAATTAAATCTTAAAAATATTAGACCTTGTAAAATTTTGAGGAAGTTTTCTGCTAATGCATATGAAATAGAACTTCCTTCCAATCTTTAAATTTCTCCAATTTGTAGTGTTTCCAATATATATCCTTTTAAAGATTTAGGCGTTCAGGCAGATGAAATAAATTCAAATGGAGATGGTTCACTTATAGATTGGCAAGGATAGTTATCACATAAATAATAACCTCTTATTGAAGCTATTCTTGACAAAAGAATTTCAAGGAAGACCAGAGATAGGAATTATTTTCAATATTTGGTCAAATGGAAGAATCAGTCTTCTGAAGATGCAACATGGATGACATAACTGGATATTTCCATGTATAATGGACACCCTGAAGACCTATTGGACAATTATTTTCTTCCCCCAGAGTGTGATGCAAGAGCATCGAACTAGACTCTTTATGTTTTATGAATAAGCACTTCAATGCTATTCTTCCATTCCATGTAATAGATTCTAGAAGGGATAGGGTTCGTTGTTAGATATATAGGATTAGTTTTATTTTGTAATAATTGGCAATTTTATATTTGTATCCTTGAACCCTGTGAGGAATTATTCAAGGATAGGGTTGTTATAGAATTGCTTTTATTAGGCATTCAAATCCTGCCTATTCGGATCTGATAAGTTGGTATAATTTTATATTAAGGATTGAATGTAATGATATGGGATAGATAGGAAATAGAGTGGAAGGCAAGCATAGAGAAGACAAAGTGTGTAAGTGTGTGAATTATGAACTGGTTGATTGAATGAAGAATGGATCTTTACTCTGCATATGTTTGATTATTTAATGTCTTCATTTCAATAGCTAGAAGCATGCTTTTTTAATTCTCTGTGTATGTATGAGAATATACTCAGATATAAAAGTTATGAAATCTGAGATGTCTGCATGGAGTGGTGCAAGAATGGAATTGATCATTCCACTGATCAATTTAACCGTGAAATATCATAGTTAAAGATGTATAGATCAGACAGATCTATGGTTTTGGTTAACTTTCGCAAAAGAGAAGTGAAGATCCGCAAGTGTGAAGGTGAGATCCGCAAAATGTAATGGATCGACGGTCAGGAGCGAGGCCGCAAATAATTGACTGTTCAAAAAGAATGAATTATGGAAACCCAACTTTGGAAGAAGTGGGAAGGAGGATCCGCATGCAGAAAGGACGTTGCAGGCCATAAAGTTGCGAAAGTTCGATTGTGAAAGTTGGTGAACCCGCATTCCGCAATTGACAAATTGCGGAAGAGGATTTACAGAACAAATATTATGGAAGAATTCTTGAGGAAATACAGTTGCAGAAGACTCAGTGGCGGAAGGATTGAGTTGCAAAAACTCAAGATTGCAGAAAGGTGGAATTGTAGAAGGGAATAATTGTGGAATAAAGATTGTGGAAGAGGACTTTGATCAGTATTCACGCTGATTAAGAGAAATTTATGTCTGGTAGTTCTCATTTTCCATCACAAACCAAAGAAAAGTATGCTAAGAATAATATTATATGCCAAACTTGCACCCAAATATGTGGGACTTTTTAAAATACTGGATAGAATAGGTCCTATAGCATAAGGATTGGCTCTACCTCTATACATAATAATCCATGATGTTTTTCATGTTTCTTTATTAGAAAAATATATAGTTGATCAATCTTGTATTATTTATTGGAATAATGTACAGGTGGAATTGGAGGGAAACTTTCATGCGGAACCAATGTACATTCTAGACATGAGAGAGGTGGTGCTTCAGAAGAAAACTATTGTGCAAGTTAAATTTCAATGGAAACATTACACCCCAAAGGAAGATACCTGGGAAAGAGAGAATGTTATGAAATAAGGCTATCCTTTTTTATTTCAAGACTATAATAAAATTGAATAGTCACCAAGGAAGGTGACAAAAATTTAGGAGGGGAGGATTGTAATATCCCCTCGTAACATTTAAAAGAATTTTTCATTTAAATTTGTACTAATGTAATAAATTAATCATTTATAGAAGTTTATTTCTTTTGTAAAAATATGGATACGAATTTAAGCATTCATGCAGTTAATTGACAGAAACTTGAGTTTAGAGAAGTAACTAAATCCTAAGCCATCTTTACGAATACAAGTGCCAGTGATAGAGAGAGATAGTTATTAGCTATGAAAATTCCTAGGCAAGGAAGAAAAGGAGGGCATGCAGAAAAGAGGAATCAAGAAAAAGAAATTTGTTAGAGATCACCATGGCATGTAGGCTCTAAGAGATTTATGAGAAATAACACAAAGTTTCAAGAGAAAATTTGATAGATGTTAGGCTCTGAGCTATAATTGTCAGTTAGCACGTTAAGGTGTTAGGTTCTGGAATAATTAACTCTCTCTATTTTAACTAGTGGCAACTTGGAGTTGTAGGAAGTGAGACATAAATCCAGGGTTCTTGGCAATGGAGTGGAACTCTTGCAGACTGCAAAGTTTTGAGGTTCCTAAGGGCGGGTGGTGCGTGGTTGTTAACTTTTGATTTCCAGATTGGAGCCATATATGTTTTCTAGTAAACTAAACCCTTGTTTGTTATAAATATAATATATGTTTTAACCTATTTTTGTACAAATAACACGTTATGTGTAGAGAGTCTTTTTAAAATATATGATTAAGAAAGAAAGCATTACTAAATCTTTTACTCATTCATTTACATAGTATCTGTGTAAATCATTGGAATGATTATTATTTCTCATAGTGACTCAAAGAGTAACTGTATCAGTAATTAAAAAACAGTTATGAATAAGATCATGGTTCTTAACTGGAAACAAAACCCTAGGAAAACCAGTGTACTAGTTCCTTACACAGACATCGATAAATAAATAAGAGCACAAATCTTCACTAAAAATCTAAACCCTAGGAAAATATATCTATTACATTTTATACAGAAAACGATAGCTGAGAACAACTCTACCAATTTTATGTTAAAAATCCACAACAGTAACGGCATACAAGTAGGACCATTTTATTTGTCAAAATATTGTTACTAACCATGCGAGTTGAAACCATAACGAAGTAGAAAACACATTCAAGTATTTTCAAATAAGGGTTTTTCCCAATACAACCAAGCAAGTATGAAAACTGGAAACGATAACCAAAAGATTTACATAACCACTGTACATTTCACTATAAATGAAGGATTTAAAAACCCTAACATTAACGAGGTAAAATGCAACCATTTACATAATAAATTACCTCATGTCGGTTAAACAAACCTACAAACCCAGCTACTAAGTTTCAAAAATATATAATGGCAAGACAGCACCAATGTATCCCTTTGAAATTTGTTCCACTCAAACCCTTACAGACATCAATGAAAATTAAACAAGTACTTATAAACAAAATCGCATGAGACGATCCAACCGGAAGAAGTATTGGCTTTGGATGCAATAAGAAGTTGTGAAACAAAATAACGCGAGTTAATGGATAAAGAATGCATGTATTAAAGAAAACTGTAAACTCGTGAAAATCTTACAAATTTTACGTACCTGTACTATGAATTTGGAAGTTGGAAAACCCATTTCTGTGAGTGTAAATTCCAAGTTTTCTATTGTAATGCATCTAGAAGTGCAAAGATGAATTGTATCCATCTGTTCTCGAAACCTTTACCAACTCCATCCATAAACCAAACATAAGATATGCAAAGATTGCAATGCACAACGTAGACGATGTAAATATAATGATGGATAATGTTTAAACCTAGATGAATCTCTAACTGAACCATAGCTAGTCTCAGTCGCCTCTCATCTGAGTGAAGATACATAATTTAAAAGACAAATTCAATTGATTCCATGGGAGACGAACAAAGAAACCAGCTCTTCCAAACAGCTCAGTAGCAAGTAAAAACCATTAAAGGGAAAAGATAAACCTCAACCTTGTCCTAAAAAGGGT
This sequence comes from Pseudotsuga menziesii, assembly GCA_001517045.1. Taxonomy (NCBI): domain Eukaryota; kingdom Viridiplantae; phylum Streptophyta; class Pinopsida; order Pinales; family Pinaceae; genus Pseudotsuga; species Pseudotsuga menziesii. Next base: position 144,800 of record LPNX011080110.1, read on the forward strand.
AAAATAATGCCAGTTGTAAGGTTTCCTCCCTCGTAACTGGTAACATGAACAATAAACTTTACCATAAGATGTGTTGTGTACAATATATACCTTGGGTTCATGAGGCGGGCTCCATCGACATTGGGTTATTTGTTGGCTTATGGCTTAATCACTTGTTTCAATGTTTGAATTACCATAAAATGCATTGTGAACAAATTACACCATATTGTTCAAATGTTGATTATTGAAGTAGATTAAACCTTTAAGAAGTAATACCTTAATGTCCTTTAACCTCAATACTTTGTATCACCTTCATTTTAAACAAGGAGAAGGTTAGCATAGAATCTAAGCAAGTCACAAGTTAAATCCACAGTCATGTATGTAAAGCATATGTACCAGAAAGTAATCACATATTTGTTGAATCACAATAATTGAAAATAAAGAGTTGGGGGTATAAGTTCATTTACCTTAGGAGAGGTCATAGTTATACTTTAAACATAATTATCATGGTAATTGTTTAAAACAAACTACTATAAAATGGAATGTTACAAAGGAACGCTACAACAACAAGCGATTTATAAGAAAGGTTGGGACACTTACACTTGATAGTAAAGTAAACAATTGGATAATAGAACTAACTTTCATAAACCTTTCCATAAATCTCTAATCCATAGAGGAAACAAGCTCTAGTCCTTGAGGCCAAGTTTGCTTATCAGGAGAACCTATGACAGGGCAAATTGTATTCATCTGATTTACCATGTCAAAGCCTGTAAATAGTAGGTATCTAGTGAATATCTCCGCCATGATAAAACCCATCGTGCAAATATCGATGGCAAACTCATTATGAGTGGATCCAAGAAGAAGTTTTGGTGCTTGATATGGGTGTGTCACAACATAAGATTCGAGTGGCTCATATGGTTCATGTAGAATGTTCTTAGCTAGACATAAATCAACATTTGATCAAATTGCCTCCTTGTTCCCTAAGAATGAACATCCTCGATGTCTCCTCGTAACTTCTAGTGGATCGCATTCCATAAATTCAAGCAGAAAATACAAGACATTTCCATCCAATATGGCATTATGTAGGGCAAGTATGTTCTCATGAAAACTTAATTTTTGTAAGCATCTCACATCTGCAAGATTCTTAAAATATTCATACTTAGAATCTTCATATTTAGAGAACCTTCCATTCATTCTCTTGATGGCACAAACTCTGCCATTGACTCAATCCTACCCAAGTAACTCGAATTTCAAGAGGGTGACTCCAAAACACCCAACCCAATTCCAACTTATGTGGGGACACATCATCCATGAAATGGAACTCAAATTATTAGAGTTACACAAACCAAGAAATATTCCCATAAAATAAAAAAAAGGAGTCATAAATAAGGAAGAGTTACACTTCTCACATGCATTGGCTAAAAATAGCCAGTGAGGGCGCCTTTGTGCAAGTGGGTGTACAAAACCAAGTTTAACCTCCCAAAAAGGAGTTACAAAACCACTAAAGGGGTACATTCAACAAGTGGAAGCCATCAAGCCAAGCATGAGGTGTAAAAATAACTCCAAATTCCAAAATAAATCAAAAATACTTGGGCACATTCAACAAGTGGAACCCATCAAGCCAAGAATGAGGTGTCAAAATAACTCTAAAGGCCAGAATAATTAAAAGTTGGGTCTATTGTACAATGTTTGGTTGAAAATCAACTAATAAAGTCACCAAATCATAAATACTAACTAGGATAAGGGCTGATGCACAATCATGGACTCCTTTAAAGGCACTTTAGATGCCACATGACACTGAAAAAACATGGAACCTGTGACTTTAGGTGACAATTAGAGGTACTTCCCTAACTTATTTGAAGATGAAGTAAAAATATAAAAGTTAGGTAATTGAATAAGATTTCATAATATATAACTTTTATCTATATCAAATTTGTGAAAATGATTATAAAATTAGTTTCCCTTCAATTGGGTTTTCAAATTTTCAGCACATCATAGCATACATGTTTGTGGGGGTGCAGCACTATATGAGGTAAATGATGTCATTTTTGGATAAACTCTTGCAAACATATAAATGACATATGGTACTAGTGCAACAGTATTTTTTCAAAAAAATTCATGAATTATTTTTATTATTATTAATTATTGAAGTCTGGAAATCTTGAAACGAAAACGTTATGTGCGGGTGCAACACTTTAGGGGCTAAACTTAATGAAATTCTTGATTTCTATATATAATATTGTAGAGCTCGCTCTCCTCTAGTGCATCATATAGCTTTCTTGGGAAATGGTGAAGGCAATCAAAAGTTTTTATAAAAAAAATGGATGTATCTAGTTTCAAAAATTGGCGTGTATCATTTAGAAAAATAATAATAAATAAATAAAACATACATCTGTAGGAAAAAATTACATATTCAAAATTGTAAGATCGTATTCTACAATATTCTATATTTTCATTAAAAAATAGCATGTTTGCCATAGCAAAAAATGCCATCGAAACTAAGCATATTCATAGAGTTCTGAAATACAGGCAATAGCTCTGGCTTACTTGTCCTATCCAATAGGTTCGGTAGTCCGAAGCTATTTCCGAACATGATTCCAAGCCTTATTCCTGTCAAAATTTTAAATTTTACAAACTACACTTGCGATAAAAAAAACACATATGTGTTATAACGCATATGCGATACAAAACAGATATGTGTTATAATGCATATGCGATATAAAACGCATATGCGATATAAATCCCATATGCATTAAAAAATGCAGGTCAGGTAAAACAATGTATCAACTCTTAAGGGAATGTTATTGAAATGGATGCATAAATGACTTAGGAGTCCTTGTATAAATTTCCTTCCAATAGGATGAAGAGGATATATGAATCATATTATTTAGACTAAGAAAACCCCTTTTCCTAAACTAGACAATGCAATTCAATTAACATTGTTTGAGTCTCTACCAACCTCAAATCAATTGGTAGTAGGATAGAGATAAGAAGGGAAAAATTGGGAAAGGGTATCTTGTAGATTCCCATATCTACTAGGTAATTTAAAGTGAGTTTTCCCTTTTTCCAATGTGTCAAAGTAGCTATGCTTGAATATTGATTTAGAATACAAAGAATGTAAATACATATTGATACTTGCATAAAGAGTTAAAAGCTAAATACTTGTGGATGTGAGCTTTTATAAATTTGGAACAACTTAACCTACCTATTATACATTGTATGGTATATATGTGTAAAATTATTGCCAACCGGTCATCTCGTATCGATAGCCAATCATTGTAAGATAGTCATAGTTGGGCTTGGATATTGGAATTGAATCCTTGGGTTGGATCCTGGGCTCCTAGGCTACTCTAATCCAATGGAAGGGTTGAATATTTTTTGGTCTATGTGAGAAGATGACAAACTTTAATACACCCTCGGTAGAATAATGGTGCATGGTACATTTATATGATGATATATTTTTATGTTTAAATGATCTAATATGCGTATGGAATGTATATTGATCTTAATCTTCGAATATTCCTTCAAGTGTTTATTCAAAGAGCACATAGTAGTAGAAACTTGTGTAGAATGGGAAGGACAATTCTCAAAAGACACAACATTCCTAGAATTCCAAAGATTCCAGCTAATTAGGAAAGTAATTGCTCTATAATTGTTTAGATATTCTCATGAAAACCATATTTTTAGGCCTACCTCCACAGACTCGTACTGCCAAATATGCTTCTTTCCTAATCAAAATTCTATCTTATTACAAAATTGAAGAGAAAAGGGACATTTCATTAAGATGTGGGATATGTCTTCTCCACCTTGCCAACAAATATAACATATTCCAGGACCTTCATTATTTTTCTTTTGATATAGATATTTGGTCAATACTTTTGAGGTGAGAGCAAGCGATGTGAGAATTTTAGAATTTTTGGATCTTTAATTCTCCAAATCATTTCCCACCGCCATCTATCTTCCAAATTCTCCACATTCATAATATTTTGATAGTCTAGCTACTATGTATAACCTCCTCCATTCTTATTTAGAATCCTGATCAAAACATCTAGATCTTAGTTTAACTAAACGTGTCTGAATTTTAGCTCTAAAAGAAAACAATTCAATTGATCTTTCAATCGACCTATCAAGTGAAGTTGGTCTCCCGTCCCCATTTCTAGGTTAAAGAGGCATATTCGTCACACACATCCACACACCCTCTCTCCATCCCTCTCTATCTAACCATCGTTATTTCTGTCCTTTACTATCCCTATGCATCTATAACCATCCCTCAACCCTCTCTCTCACCCCTTTCCCTCCCTCTCTTCCTCGCTCCCCTTCCCTCCCTCTCTTCCTCTCTCCCCACTCCTTACTTATCTCACCACTCCCCCCTCAAACAAAATTACACACCTCTTGGTATTGGAACACCACACCCCCTCTCCCCCTTATAACCAACCTCCCCCCTTTGTCTCTCTCAAACATATCCACACACCCTCTCTCCATCTCTCTCTATATTTCCCTCTATCTCTCTCTATCTCTCTATAACACACACAATCCCTCATTTATATCCCTTGGTGTAACCATCCTTGACCATCCTTCATTTCCATAAATCCCTCCTCTCTCACTATTATTATCCAACTCACTCACCCTCTAACCATCCATATTCCATCATTGTGTCTCCCTCAATATCTCTCTCACACTCTTTGACTCTCCCCCCTCTCACTCTTTAACCACCCCCCCATTTGTCTCCCTCACTCACTCACTCTATACCTATCTCNTTTCTCCTCCCTTCATTCCCCCTTTCATATCTCTTCCCTACCCGTCCCTCCCTTCCCCTTATATTTCTCCTCCCTTCATCCCCCCATATATCTCCCCTACCCATCCGTCCCTTGGGGATTCCCTCTACACCTTTCTATTTCTACTTTGACTACCCCCCCCTCTTTTAGCTGAATCAATACAATGTTAATTTCTCCTATGTCATATGCACTACATCACATATGTGATATATCACATATGTGTTATATTGAATGTGCGCTATATCGCATGTGCGATATGAAAATCATGTTTTACGTAGAGAACGTTAGGGGTAAACCATTGTAACCATAATGCATATGCGATATAACGCATATGCATTAAAAGAGAATGTGTTATATCGCATATGTGATACTTGTTAAATGTTGGGTTGCGAGCCGTGGGCTAGTTTTACTGTAGAAAAAGACAAAATTCCTCTGAACCCGTGCACAGAGAACTGTTCAACCTATCATTTCATCATTTATTACACAAATCCATAGGTATTTTATAATTTTGGGTGGATTTCAATGGGGAATGTACATAATAGAGGCCGAAAATCAGCGAGGAAGGTGCTTACACCGAAAGAAGCTGGAAAAAAAGAGAGGGAAGAATCAAGAAATCTTCGGCATTTAATCGATGAGAAAATACTTCCCATTCCTGCTCAACTAGAAAATACAATTTTAGATACCCCATAGGAAGTGTCAAAGCGGAGGAATTTGACAGTGGACAACACCATTCATTCTCCAGTAAACCACATTTCAGTATCAAGTTCATTGGTTGGAACACTACACTTTGCATCAAATACTTGCACCTAAACATCTCGAGGGAAAGCACAGATACCTTATGTAGAGGTTGAGGAGGATAATGCAACATTAATGGAAGCTGGTTATGGCGAAGATGGAAATATTGGTGCATTATTAACAGGATAATTTTGTGAAGAGTTCAATCATTATGTTCCTGACGATGAAAATGTGACTCCATAGCAACCATGTGAGGTGGTTCAATCTCCTAATCGAAGTTGTCATCCTGTAGTGGATGTAAACATCACTCCAGCATTTCAAACCGCAAAAAAATCTCACATCAACGCAAAAGAGAACTCCTAAACACATACAAGTGGACGAGAGTGAATTGGCTTACATGGAAGTTAAGGTGCCTAAACGCACTATCCTTCGTCATTGTTCTCAAATAATGAACAATATTTTGATAAAAAATATGAAGCCAGTAAATGTCAATTGTTTTTAGCTTTGATTAAATCTAAGAGTATGGCAATTGTTAGAATAAATTTAGGAATAATAACATTGAACAATATCGAACCAAGTAATTACATTGTGAAATCTTTTGTTGTTTCATTCACATCGATTGGTAAAAAACTCATTCATAGGATTGTAATGTGGCTCGACGTGTCTTGGCTGAATCAATTGTAAGTAGATCCACAAGACAACGTCATTTACTTAAATGCACATCACAATTTGTGCCTTTACATCAAAAGACACTTAAAAAATATTCAGTGAGAAGATACAACCTTGATGTAGAGGGACAAATGGAAACATTATGGGCATTTAGCGATAGGTTTCCCCATAAATACATGAAGTTAGTCGAAGCAGTGAAGGGACTAGCGCACACATTTTGGAACGATAACACTAGGCCTTCTTCTAGTGACAAAGGATGTGTTAAAATGTTGTATGGGTTCTATGAATAATGAATCACATGTTAAACATTATCTTGACATGACAAAAACTCAATTCTTCGAGATGTTTAAAATTTCCCACATAGAGCTAAGGCTCGGGAAAATATCCTTTTAAAAATGCAAGCCTTGGAATGTTAGAATCAATACCATCTGGAACACTTGTTATTGTAGGTACCACATAGAGTTTGATATATATTATCATACATTTGCACATATACGTCACTTTTTGCATCCTAACCATATGCAGGAATGCTCAAGTACAGTACCGCCAATGTCATCTAGAGATTTCATCCATACCATAATGTGTTCGAGGCAATATGGGCATACATATTACTTAAAACAATGTGTAGAGGGTTCTTGCAACAAATGTGGCGGGCTATCATTATGGTTTGATTGCATCCATGAGAGTGAATATCAACCATTCGGGAATACAACTGTCGAGAAGCAAAACTATCAGTATCAGGCATATCAGCTACATGATGGGAAAGAAAGAAACAAGATTAAATTGGTGACTTCACAGGTGACAAAGTACACGAATAATACTCATTTAAATGGCTATATTGTATATGTTGTTTTATAACATTGTTTATTAACATAAATTAATATTCATGTAAATATTTTTATGGTGTTTTATAAAATTGTTTATTTTGTTTCCCACTAGGTGCAAGTATGTGAATTTATTTCAGAGTTCCGTAGAAAGATCCAGCAGTACATTCAACATGTCGATGTGGCACGATGGTAAGATGAGCAATTCAAAATATGTCGAGACACCTTCCCTCTTAGAACAATACTATCAATGGTTGAATTTACAGAAAATTGCACCCTACAACCACAAAATGAAATACAAAGTCAGTACTATCACTCAAAGCAGGTGAGCATAATGGTCCATATAACTTATCGACATGGGCCAGATAGCAATGAAGAGAAATGTGTGATATTGAAAGAAATTCACTTCTACATAAGTGACGACTAGACCCATGACATCCATTACATGCAACATTGCTTTAAATTTTTTTATGATCATGTCATAGCTATGGATATACTGTTTTGTCACCATTTGATTTGGTCAGATAGTTGTGCTGGACAAATAAAGAATGCACGTGTATTTCAATGGTTTTGTTTGTTGCACATAAAATACAAGGTGCCACATATATGGAACTACTTTGAAACTAGTCGTGGAAAAGGAGAGCATGATGGCGTTGGTGCATGCATAAAAAATTCCCTTGGAAGGGAAGAGATGAAGTTTACAAGTGCTTGCCTTTGAGATGTTGCATCTATAGTGAAACGGTATGCATCTATGACGGGAAAACAAGCAACAAGGAAAAATCTAGTGCAAAGAATATTCTGGGAGGTGACAAATGTGGACTGATCCAACACACATCAAGTGAACACAATGCATGGAACTCGACAGTTTCATTCAATTAGAAGCTCAGACAACTCGGCCCTACAAATTTGGACAAGATTGAAGGCTTGCTTTTGCGGTTCCTATAACATTAATGAATGGTATGATTCTGAGTATACAGATATGGCTTATTCATGGGATCGAGTGACACTTGGCATCGATTTGAAGGGGGATAATGAAATAGACCCAGGGGAAGATGACCAGACATATATTTCTATAGACTATGATCACATATCGGATCTCATACAAGCATGTACAAAAAAAGTAAATATGTAGTACCTAAATCACTAAAAGCCTTTACATTTAAAGAAAATTTATTTATGTTACATGCAATACCTTTTTTAATAAATGTATTGTTAACTCGACCTATTTCCTTTCACAGATCAGATATATGCAGTGGTTTCCCCAAAAAATAATAAATGGGGTTCTAACTATTGGTTAGATTGTTGGTTAGAGGGTGGTTAGAGGGGAAACAAACCATTCTTGAACATGTTAAATATGATGAAAATGTTGAATTCCCAAATGGCTCGATGTTTATAAAAGGGGAGTACTTGACACTAGTAGCACAACAGAAAAGGAAGGGTGGGTATGTATATCAGGATTATAGACCAGGAGCTATTGTATACCACTTCACCAACCTATTAGTTGGTATAAACTTCAAGCCGCACACACTTTCAAACAAAAATAGGTCACATGTATGATACTTGCTACCTCATTTAGAGCATGAGATATTTATGGAAACCATCGGCAACAGAGATGATCCAAATGGCCTACTCGAGTGAGTGCATTGTCAGGTGGTACTAGATTGTCTAGTGTGGATAGATTGTTAGGTGTGTTATTTAAACCTTAAAGTGTGTGTTGAAGCACAATTTCAATGTCATTCACCTATACAATTTCAATACTAACCTATGATTGATGAATACCATTCACAGACATTCTACTATTCACAGTATACTAGACAGTATAAACACGATCCTACACCCTCATGTGAGTTATCTATAAGTAATGTTTGCACAATTTCATTGGATTCTCTTTATTTTCTAATGATAGTACTAATGTTTAGCCTGTCATTTGCAAAGGATATAAACATGATCTATGGCACATTAGAGGCACCAAGAACTAATGGTGTCTTTAGACACCACCAAATAGAATTCGGAAAATAACATGCTCTAGAGTTGTTGCAATTTACTTTTAATGCACATGTAATTACATTTGTGGGTCGACTCTTGGAACTCTTGCATTGGTTGGTCAACTCTGCAAAACACTCCACCATGCAACATTTTGTAGTGTTCCCATATTGGACTTTCCCATACACACCTGCATGAGCCAACGACATGTAACTATGTTGCCCTGTTTGGTTTTTCGCTCCAGGACTAGAAGTCACCAAGTGTCCCTGAACCACATTTTCAGGCGACTTTCAACTTGACATAAATCATCAACCGGAGGTCGGATCGACGAACCATCGACTGTGTTGGTCTCCTGAAATAAGAATACATCTAGGGGGGCTTCTCCATCCTTTTTGCATTTTCCGGTGACTACATTGTGCATTGCTTTCATAAACTAGGGTTTTGCTCAGTTTCCTTGAATGCAACTCTTGCATTGGTGGGTCAAATCTGCAAAAACCTCCACCATGTGACTATTGGTAGTGTTTCCATATCATAATTTCCCATACACACTTGCATGAGCCAATGTCATGCAATTGTGCTTCTCCATTTGGTTTTTTGCTCCAGGACCAAAAGTCACCAAGTGTCCATGAACCACATTTTGAGGTGACTTTCAAATGGACATAAATCGTCAACCGAAGGTCGGATCGATGAACCATTGAATCCATAGGTATCCTGGCATGTGAATACATCTAGAGGGGCCTCTCTATCCTTTTTTCATTTCCCAGTGACGACATTGTGCATTGATTTCATAAACTAGGTTTTTGCTCAGTTTCCTTGAATGCAGCTCTTGCATTGGTGGGTAACTCTGCAAAAACCTGCACCATGGAAATATTTGTAGTGTTTCCATATCGTCCTTTCCCATACAAATCTACAGGATCCAACGAAATGCAATTACGCTACTTCATTTGGTTTTATGCTCCAGGACCAAAAGTCACCAAGTGTCCCTGAACCATATTTTGAAGTGACTTTCAACTTGACATAAATCGTCAACCGAAGGTCGGATCAACGAACCGTCGACTCTGTTGGTCTCTTGGGATGCGAATACATCTAGGGGGGCCATCCATCCTTTTTTCATTTCTCAGTGACTACAATGTGCATTGATTTCATAAACTGGGGTTTTGTTCAGTTTCCTTGAATGAAACTCTTGCTTTGGTGGGTCAACTTTGCAAAAACCTCCACCGTGGGACAATTGGTAGTATTTCCATAATGTCCTTGCCCATACACACCTACAAGATCCAACGATATGAAATTATGCTGCTCTGTTTGGTTTTTCACTCCAAGACCAAAAGTCACCAAGTGTGCCTGAACCACATTTTGAGGCGACTTTCAACTGGACATAAATCGTCAACCAGAGGTCGAATCAACGAACTGTCGACTGCGTTGGTCTCCTGGCATGTGAATACATCTAGGGGGGCTCTCCAATCTTTTTTCATTTCCCGGTGACTGCATTGTGCATTGATTTCATAAACTAGGGTTTTTCTCAGTTTCCTTGAATGCAACTCTTGCATTAGTGGGTCAACTCTGCAAAAACCTCTATCGTGTGACTATTGGTAATGTTCCCATATTGGCCTTTCCAATACACACCTGCTAGAGCCAACTACATGCAATTATGCTACTCCATTTGGTTTTTCGCTCTAGGACCAAAAGTCACCAAGTGTCCTTGAACCACATTTTGAGGCGACTTTCAACTGGACATAAATTTTCAACCGAAGGTCTCCTATACTCCATTGATCTCCTGGCATGCGAATACATCTAGGGGGGCTCTCTAGCCTTTTTTATTTCCCAATGACTACATTATGCATTGATTTTATAAACTAGGGTTTTGCTCAGTTTCCTTGAATGCTACTCTTGCATTGGTGGGTAAACTATTGCATTGGTGGGTCAACTCTTGCATTGTTGACACACATATGCTAATTTTCGAAGTCTCATTAATTTTCCCCGATTCAAAAATTTTCTAAATGGCATCATAGTTTTTTTTTTGTTGGGATCACTCTATAGGTGAAAGAGGGATTTGGTATTCCAATTGTTGTGTACTTAGGTTAGGTGCTTAAATTTGTTGATATTATTGGGTGTGATACCCTAAGTTTCTTGGGAGAAGCTCTTGGACCCTATAACATGTTTTGTCTTCTTCATATTGTTGTTTTTTTAACATGGATATGGCTATGGTGTCTTGCTTATATTTTAAGATTGTGTCTAGACTTGGATGGTATGTGGACATTGGAGCTTTAAGACATGTGACATATGATAGGTCATTATTAAACATGTTTCAAGAAAAAGAGGGAGTTATGAGTGTGGATCTTGGTTATGTTACTACTTATCACATGTGAGTGATGTTCTATTTGTTCCGTGTTTGGATAAGAATGTTTTGAGAGAATTCCTTATATGATATATGTATAGTATAAAGTTCCATTTGAAGGAAAATAGTGCACCATCAATGATTGTAGTTTGTTGAGAGAGGGTGGTCTTTATAGGTTTCTTGTTGATCAAGTGGCACTTGTACATTCCATGGAATTTCTTAGGTAGAGGGAATTTACCTTTATGATACTCTTTCTTGAAAAATCTCTTATAAAGAGAGACTTGACCTAGCTCAGGTTAGTGTGTTGATTGTCAAAGGTTTTAAGGTGTGTGAGAGAGGTTATGATGTTAAAAATTTGATGATAGCCCTACATGGGTTGTTTATTGAATCGTGATCTTGGTATTTCATTAAGGATGGATTTCTGAAGTTATCTATCTTTGTGATTTTCATAGATACAATTCATTTATCTTGGTCTTGTATGGAGATGTGATTATCTTTGTAGGATTTCCTGAACAACTTATTATGTGGTGTCTAGTGATTTTATCCCATGGTGTTGACTTGAGGGATGATGGATTTTGAAAAGTTGTTGATGATGCAGAGTAATGTTCCTTCATATTCACAGGTGGTTAACATTCTTGGAGCTTTGAGATGTTGTGATATAACTAGATGGTAGGTCTAGTGGATTTGCAATAGGATCTTACTTGTATTGGTGAAAACACTTTCCTTATAAGAGGGAGTATTAGCTTTCGAAGTTACTACAAAATCCCTTACACCGTGTTTAGGGGTGCTTCATGAGACTTGGGGTACATGGTGTATGATTATCCCTTGGATGGTATGTAACATATATAAATATTAGAGGTGGCTTACTTAATGGTTAATTGATCTTAGTTGGATGAGTCATACATTCTTCCTTGGAGTATTGGAGATCTTCAAATAGTTAGTAGGATATGTCATGATAAGGTCTATAATATCGTAATATCACATAGGTGAACCACACATTAAGTATCATTTTACTTAAACACATACTTAATGAAATCCATGGTTAAACATATCTAAAAGGAAAATAATAAATATCATGTTCCCATATCAAGTCAACCATATATATATAAATCTAAACCTTGCTTTATATTATATGTACATATAATGTTTACAAAATTGGCATGCCATGGCCATAATACAAAATAGTGGATCATACTGTACATCTGTGTGTATACAAACAAAACGGTACATGTATGTATCCCCCCTATACATTAATTCTATTTATCCCCCCTTTCACTGCCACTGTCAGTGGATTTTGAGAAGTCTATATTTTTTTTTGGTTGCTCGGTAGTGTTCCCCAGCGCTGAACATGAGGAACAGATCTCATTTCCGGAGACTACACTCAAACCAAAATTCTATGTACATTTGTTCAAATTCCAAGCCAATTTAACATTTTTACTTAATGTCCATGTGTAAGTGATGGTGGGTCGGGGTGTAACTGCATGTACCATCGGTGTCTCGCTAACAGCGGCCCCTATTGTGTTCTCTTCAAGCACCACTCGCTCGCCATCAAGCTACATAAATTAATATATATGTCAATGTCAACAAATAAATGGGTGCACCAAAAATATACTTGCATGTACAAAGAAAACTATACTACATGGAGGGACAATGAATTTTTCAAAGAAAGCGATACATACATGTACGTGGGCGGGGGAGAGGTGGGTGAGAAGTGGCCCCAATTGGGTGCTCTTAAATCACCACTCGCTCACTATCAAGATGCATAAAATAATATATATGTCAATGTCAGCAAATCAATGGGTTCACCAAAAATATACTTGCATGTACAAAGAAAATTATACTACATGGAGGGACAATGACTTTTTCAAAGAAAGCGAGACATACATGTACCTGGGGGGGTAGGCGGGTGAGCATCGGTCTCGATTGGGTGCTTATCAAGCACCACCCGCTCACTATCAAGCTACATAAAATAATATATATGTCAATTCCAGCAAATCAATGGATGCACCAAAAATATACTTGCATGTACAAAGAAAACTATACTACATGGAGGGACAATGACTTTTTCAAAGAAAGGGAGACATACATGTACCTGGGGGGGGATAGGTGGGTGAGAAGCGGCCCCGATTGGGTGCTCTTCAAGCACCCCTCGCTCACTATCAAGCTGCATAAAATAATATATATGTCAATGTCAGCAAATCAATGGGTGCACCAAAAGATACTTGCATGTACAAAAATAAAACTAGTACATGGAGGGACAATTGGGGAAACATAGATACAAGATAAGCGAGATATACATATACCTAGGGGACATGAAGAGGTGTGTAACCAGTGGGTGAAACAATTGACACCAGACTCAAATGATGGGGATATGCATGAGTGAGCAAGGCCGCTCAGTGGGAAACTCTATCGAACATATGTTCCTACATAAAAAAAAAAACATAAGATACAATTAGACAATTTCAAATAATTAAAAAGGTACGTGTTGAATCATTAAAATCATACCTATACTTGTGAATCCTGAGCTATCTGTGATGGACCTGTCTCAAATGCTACATACTCATCGTTCCCACCCTACATAAAATATATTGTATCAATATTAACATGTATTAATTGTGTCAATCCCTACTATAAATATGTAAATCATGATGATAAATAAAAAAGTAATGTTCTTACAAGTAATGGTGAAGCACCAAAATGATATGCAGCATTGACCGATGCATCCATATCATTAGAGTCAACGGGAGGATATGGGATTCTGGTTTCTCATTGGAAACCGGCTATAAATGTTTTCACGTAAATTGTCAAATACTTAAAATATAAATAATTTATGAAAAAGTTGAACACTGTGATATAAAAAATAATAAACTATGTGAAGAACGAGTTTGACTTACATATTGGAGTAACCCATCGCCGTGAAACTATAAAGAGGGCCCATAGCATATGTTTCAACATTTTGTGCAAGGATGTGGCATGACGTGACGCGTTGAACCCTCTGCATGTCCACTGTGATATCTAGATATGGTATGGTCAAGAGACCTAACCGAATCCTCTATGTGTGGTGGTCCAACCCCAGATGTGTCAGCCCCAGATGTGCCAGCCCAAAATGTGCCAACCCCTAAGCCTACATTTCCCTCAACAGCAGTCCCGTGTCGAAGCAATGTATCTGCCAAATCGAATAATGCCTCTTGTGTGTCATCAATCATATGACCTGCAGGAGGATATAAACGAGGGGGGTTTGGTGTGCGCAGAGGTCATCACACACGGTTTGGATCAGTCCTCACCCCTTGCCTATCTTGGGGAATCCCATGTCCTACCCCCTGGAACTCTAAAATATCAAAGTAATTTACATTTTTACCCAATATAAATTCGGCATATAATTTCTTGAGGAAATAGAATGGGATGTCTTTATTCCCATGAGGGTCTTCATTGAAGACCATGTACCAACGATCCATCCAGTTGGATTTAATACTTGGTTCTATGCACCAGTCTATAGAAATGTGTGGTCGACTAGTGGGAGGAACCAATCCAGTGCTAGGGTCCCGGAATAGTGAAAAAAGTTGGTCTTTTGTTATCTTTAATTTCTTTGCGTCTTTGTAGCTCAGCCCAGTGGAGTAGTATTGCCTCTGGGAATCCCTGTAGGAGCTAATGTTGTACAATGCTCCCTAGGCATTGGAGATTGTATTTTTAATGTTATCTAAGGCCTCTCTCAATGACCGTCTTATGTGGTCCCCCTCTCTAAAAAGTTAACTAAGGCATCTCAATGCACCCAAATGAGCAAGAATTTTGAAATTCCTATCATGTTCCTCCTCCATTGGTTCGGTGCTTGGATTTGGGTTTGGGTTTGGGTTTGGGTTATTGGTGGTTTGGTTTTGGACATCTTCATCAAGATTTTTGTTTTCTGTTAATATAAAAAACAACCAATTTTAAAATGAATTAATATTCCATTCTTTGTTTTAATTAAAAATTTATTAAATTAAAAGAAAAAATCAAACAATTCTTACCTAATCCAAAACAAACAAACAAAAAAACAATTATTTCCTAATCCTAAACCAAAAAATCAATGCAATTCTTACCTTCCATTGCATTCATCCTTGTCGATCTCCTCCCTCAAAACGTGCTCGGTCTCCTCCTTCCAAATCGCATGCACTCCAAATCGCCTTCCCGATATTTCCCACTTTCATTTTGTGTGGCCTGCAATGCAAAATAGGCAAATAGAGGCCATGGGCCTGTGTTTTATTTTTTTTAAGTTTTACATATCGCAAGTGCTATATCGCACTTGCGATTTGTAACTCTTCAAAAACACAAGTGTGATATATCGCACTTGCAATATAGTCTAACCAACATTTGCTTTGGTTTTAGGCTCAGGTTTTTCCAAACCAAACCATCCATAACGCATATGCATTATGGATTTCATTTTCAGACTTGCGTTTTGGATTGATATAATGGCACTAAAAAGTGGAACCATATTCGTGCATGCACCCATAAATAGACTTAGTCCAACAAGTTCAAGAGTGCTAGGAATGTCCCCATTCCCCCTCACACTATGGATCAAGGCCGCCCTACTCTTTTGTGGTTCCCGATGTGCTATTTGTTTTTATTAGTTATTTATTTACAAAAAAAATAACATTAATAATAATGCCCCTTGGTCCTTAAGAACCCTTGTCCCAACACCTGGTTCCACAATAATAAAAAATACAAATTGGGTATGGTTGGGGCTTAACACACTAGGTATTACATTTCAAAATTAGGCTCATCGTTATTGAAGCTAGAATAAATTTATCTTAAAAGATTGTAGAATTATGAGCACATCATATTAAATTAACTCAAATATTATGGAACACTTCATACACTTTGAGTGTGATATCTTGTTTCAGTAGTTTTAGATTGGTTTTTTACTTCTTCCCTAACTAGACCTGCATAGGAGCAACAAACAAAAATGTGAGAGACTAATTTATCTTGGAATTTGTATAAAGCACATCATGGTGGTCCTTTCCATCCTTGTTTTAATTCATTATCCTAGTTTAAAAACTTATTGGACATTGCTAACGGAAGAGTTAGCTTTCATTTTAAGGTGCCCTTTTCTTTCCATATATATTTCCACTACCATTTGAAGTCTACTTGAGATGGGACTTCCATCATATTCTAATATGCAAGTTTCACTCTGAAGTACTCTCACCAAAGCATCAACCTCCTAAGGCTCAACGTTTTCATTATACAGTTTTATAGAATGTTAAATATTATTATTAGTATTATTATCGAAAATATTATTTATATTAGTAAATAGTTTAAATTAATTATTAATAAGGGTTGGTGCAAGCAAATTCTGGTCACTTATGACGCGTTCGTTGCAATGTACTTCTGGAAAAACAGAAATCTGAACGTCAAAAAGCAATATTAGAGGTACCTACACAATTTTTTGGAATATGGCGTAAGAATATGAAACGTGGAAAATCAGATTACCTTCTGGAATACATAA
>LPNX011080110.1:166578-181538 GCA_001517045.1 Pseudotsuga menziesii
TCTAGTTATAAAAAAACAAAGATCTGGATTCTCGGGGTTGCTACCAATTTTCACGGGTTTTCTACAATTGTTCGCACGTTCTGTGCTCCTGAACTTTGCAATTTGGCTCACACTCAATCATCAATTGGACACTCTTTGATCTATTGGATAGAAGATCACTCTTGGAATCTAACAAACACCTTTAGTGGTCTTGGAAGTTAGTGGATACATTCAAACTTCAAGTTTTCAATGCAAGAAGAGATCGTTTTGAATAGGTATGGTGAATTGTAAATAATTGTTTTCATTCACAAGCTTTTAGCTCATTTGATTGATTTATGTTTTATCATATGCCTACAACAATATCTCTCTCATGGACAACAATCAATTTCACAAGAAGAATTCCCAACTTCACATTTAAACGAGTCTCATATTCTCCATACAAGATGAAGTATGCAATGTTAACTAATATACATTTGCACATGAATATATTTTGATTTCACACAATAATGGCATAGATGAAGTTATCTCTTGAGACTCTTAAATTTAAAAAAAAAAAACCTTTGAAGCAATCATGGGAGAGGTTCCATATCGAATAGTTCACCAAGTTGTCCATATTCTCTATACAAGATGAAGTATGCAATGTAGACCAATAATCATTTGCACATGAATATATTTTGATTTCCCACAAGGATGGAATAGATGAAGTTCTCTCTTGAGACTCTTCAATTTGTATAAAAACCTTGGAAGAAATCATGGGAGAGGGTCCATATTGAATAGTTCAACAACTTGTCCATGCTCTCCTCTTCATGCTACATTTATCATAGCATGCCTTTGAGCTTGACAAGGATGCCTCTACTTCAATTATTTCTCCTTTTTTCGGGGGATTTGCAACCTCCTCATTTTTTAATTAGTCAATTTGTTCTCTTTAGTTAGCGTAACTTAATGAGTGCAATTTATTCAGTTTCTTCCCAAGACATCCAACCACCAACTTGTGTCTTCCCTCACAACTAATGTGGCATATTACGTGTAATGTTATCTCGTCCAAAGGTGTTGGAAATGAAGAATATTTCACTCATCTTCTTGTGACTTCCAATACTTTTTTTACACAAAGGAAGTCATAATCCTATAGTTGTAATACCTACAAACTTGACTCTCTTTACTTGACTCAAAGGAAGTCATAATACTATAGCCGTAATACCTGCAATACTTTGTGACTTCTAGATGCAGCGGGTTTTCTCTTTTGAACCATTGCATTCATGGAAGTGATGAGCATCAATTTGGCAGAGTGATCGTGGAGATGTAGAGCTTCAAGTACGTAACCTGTCAATCAGATAGTGCGAAGGAAAGTAAAAAGATTGCATTGGTGAAGTCACAGGTGCAAATGATTATTGCATGTTTTTCCTCTTACACGTTCAGTTTCTACATATACATTCTTTAAAGGTCGTGTTATAATACGACCCTTGTTTTCATGGCAACAGGTATGAGTATGTGATTTTTTGGCGGAGTTATACAAGAAAACCGAACAATATTTTCAACATGTGCATGTAGCGTGATGGCAGGATGAGCAGTACAGAAAATGCAGGGACAACTTTCCCATTGGGACCATATTGTCAATCGTGCATTTTGCATAAAACTACACCTTCAGCCACAAAATGAAATTCAAATTCAATACTACCATTCCGACCATTTCATCATCATGGTACATATTACGTATAGCCATGGCCCTGAGAGCAACATTAACAATGGGATAATACAGAAGGAGACAAACTTTTACATAAGTGATGAAAGATGCCATGATCTGCATTATGTGCAACATTGTTTTCGAATTTTCTATGATCAGCTAAAGGAGGGAGATATACAGATGGATCAACATTGGATATGGTCAGATGGTTGTGCGGGCCAGTTCAAAAATTCCTGAGTCTTCCAATGGATGAGTATGTTACATAAGACATATATTGTGCCACATATATGGAACTGCTTTGAGACCGAGCACGGCAAAGGTGAGTATGACAGGGTCGGTGCATGCATCAAGACCGCACTACGAAGGGAGGAGATGAGGTTTACTAGAAACTCCCATATCAAAGATGCAGAATCCATAGTTCAATGGTGATCTTCAACAATGTCAGACCAAACTAAAGTGCAACATACATCAACAGGGGCAAGAAGGCCAGTCAGGAATTTTTGGCAAGTGGTTGACATAGATCGATCTCGTTCCTATAGTTGTGGCACAGTACAAGGAACACATGGATTTCATTCGGTTCAAAGCTCAAACAACACCCTATTTGAAATATGGAGGTGGAAACTTACTTGATTTTGCAGCCCTTGTAGCAGTGGTGAATGGGATGGATGTGAATGCATGGATTGGGTTGATGATTGGGAATGTGTGTCACTTGCAGTAGACCCACGTGTAGTCATTGAAACAACCCACTTAGAGGAGGGTCAGTCAGCGATTTCGATAGACTATGACCATATCTCATATCTTGTACAACCAAGACACATATATGCAGTTGTTGCCCCGAAAGACAATGAATGGGGCACAAATTATTGGTTGGACGATGCATTCGAGGTAAGAAAATCCTGAACATATCATTGATTGATGATGAAGGCAATGAATTTCCTATTGGCTTGATGGTGGTTGAGGGGGGATATCTTACACTAGATGGGAAATCAAGAAGAACTAGTGGTCATGTATTCATGGATTATAAACCAGGTTCTATGGTCTATCACTTCACAAACTTAATTGTTGGAACGAACATCCATCTATAGACAATGTCAAATAAGAACTCAACCAAGGTACATCACTTCTTTCCTCATTCAGAGTACGAGAGATTGATGGAGACAATTAGCAACAGAGAGGATCCAGATGGCTATATTGAATGAGACTAGGTAATTTCACTTACACTCCACTCGAGCGAAACCTTAGTTTGCATAATCTGTCCTGGAGGCATTCTTGGGTCATGCGAAGTCAAGGGGATGCCACCTTGTCCATAATCTCATTCCACAATCCCAACAGAACCGATGGTTAGTTGATCGAATATCCAGTCAATGTTCTATGGTGAGTTGCAGTAGGTCTGCAAAAGCCATTCAGGGACGCCTGGGCTAATTCAAGGTCGGGGTCCAAAAACCAAACCAGGCCACGATTTCTGAATCTGTCGGCTCCTATGGGTGTGTTTGGGCATGGACACCATGGGCAGGCCACCCCCAGTTTCCCGGCACATGGTTTTGTAGGGTTGATGCACCATTTCCAGGGTTGCATGGACCCCATTGGGGTGAAACCCTAGTTTTCAAAATCTAGCCTGGAGGCATGCCCGAGTCATGCAGAGCCAGGTGAGAGGCCACCTTGGCCATAATCCTATGCCACAATCCCAATGGAACCGACGGTTCTTCGATCAAATCCTCGGTCAATGTTCTATGGCAAGTTGCAGTAGGCCTGCAAAAGTCGTTCAGGGACACCTAGCCAATTCAAGGTCGAGGTCCAAAACCCAAACCAGGCATCGATTTTTTATTTCATTGGATCCTGTAGGTGTGTTTGGGCATGGAATCCATGGGAAAGCCACCCCCATCCGCTTGGTATGGGGTTTTGCAGGGCCGATGCACCGTTTCTAGGGTTGCATGGACCCCATTTTCATGTGACTTTTAACTCAACATAACTTGACAACCGGAGGTCGGATCAACGAACCATCGACTCCATTGGTCTCCTAGAATACCATTACCTCTATTGGTCCCTCTCCACTAGGTTTGCATGGCCCAGTGACTTCATTGTGCATCGGTTTCGTAAACTGGGGTTTTGCTCAGTTTCCTTCAATGCAACTCTCACAATGGTGGGTCAACTCTATAAAACCCTCCACTGTGCCAGTGTTGGTAGTGTTCCAATATCATCATTTCCCATACACACTTGCCAGAGCCAATGGCATTCAATATTGTTGCTCTGTTTTGTTTTTTGCTCCTGGACCAAGAGTCACCAAGTGTCCCTGAACGACATTTTCATGCGACTTTTAACTCGACATAACTCAACAACTGGAGGTTGGATCGATGAGTCGTCAACTCTGTTGGTCTCCTGGAATGCCATTACCTTTAGGGTCCCTCTCCACCATGTTTTCATGGACCAATGAATTCATTGTGCATCGGTTTCATAAACTAGGGTTTTACTCAGTTTCCTTCAATGCAACTCTCGCATTGGTGGGTCAACTCTACAAAACCCTCCACCATGCCAGTCTTGGTAGTGTTCCCATATCGGCATTGACAATACACACTTTCCAGAGCCAACGGCATGCAATCTTGCTGCTCCGTTTGGTTTTTCGCTTCCGGACCGAGAGTCACCAAGTGTCCCTGAACGACATTTTCATGCAACTTTCAACTCGACATAACTCGACAACCGGAGGTCAAATCAACAAACCGTCGATTCCATTGGTATCTTGGCATGTCATTACCTAGAAACCAATAGACCATATACCTAGAAGCTATGCACCTACACTACAACAAAGAAACTAGAGTTTCATGAATTACAAGTAGAAACACATAATTGTATGAATTAGAAGTAAAAACTCATACATGAATTACAAGTAGAAACACATAATTGTATGAATTAGAAGTAAAAACTCATACATGAATTACAAGTATATAGCCAATTAGGGTTTCATGGATTGAAAGAATTTCCCATATATAGAGATGATGTATTATTTTAGTCTCTCTTATGTAGAACCACTTAGACCATATACCTAAGCTACAAAAGAAAATAGCAAAAAAACTAGGGTTTCATGAACTACAAATCATAAACCTAAAAACTAGGGTTTATAAATTTACACATAACTATAAACTAGGGTTTTATGAAGTAGAAATTCACATACACAGAGATCATGTGTTGTGTTAGTCTCACTTATGCAGAAATACTTAAACCATATACCTAAGCCACATGTACAAATAGAAGAAAAAAAACTAGGGTTCACAAATTTAGACATACTAACTACAAACTAGGGTTTATGAATTAATTAAGTTTATATCATTAAATTTGTTAGTCTCACTCAACTAGAAACTAGTAGGCCATATACCTAGAAGTTATGTACATGCACTACAACATAGCTAGGGTTTCATGAACTACAAACCACAAACCTAAAAACTATGGTTCACACATTTTAGACATAGAACTAAAAACCAAGGTTTATGAACTCAATAGGTTTAGATAATTAGATTTGTTAGTGTCACTCAACTAGAAACCAACATACCATTTACCTAGAAGATATGTACCTTCACTACAACAAAGAAACTAAGGCTTTATGAATTACAAGTATAACAAATATTTGTATGAAATAGAAGTAGAGACACATACATGGATTATAAGTATCAATCCAACTAGGGTTTCATGAATTGAAAGAAATTCAAATACATAGAGATCAAATTCTATGTTAGTCTCACTTGTTTATATACACTTAGATAATATACCTAATCTACAAGAACAAATAGCAAAAAATATAGC
This sequence comes from Pseudotsuga menziesii, assembly GCA_001517045.1. NCBI lineage: Eukaryota > Viridiplantae > Streptophyta > Pinopsida > Pinales > Pinaceae > Pseudotsuga > Pseudotsuga menziesii. Next base: position 172,031 of record LPNX011080110.1, read on the forward strand.
ATTTCATGAACTACAAACCACAAACCTAAAAATAGTGTTTACACATTTACACATACAACTACAAACTAGAGTTTTATGAACTCATTAGGTTTAGATAATTAGATTTGTTGGTCTCACTAAACTAGAAACCAATGGACCATATACCTAGAATATATGTAGCTAGAATAAACCATATACCTAGAATAGACCATATACCTAGAATATATGCTTGCAAGCCAATAACCATAATGAAGATTTCTTGTGAAAGAGGGGGGTCAAACACTATAGGATGATTCAATATTTTGTTTAATGGTTGGTTGGGTGATTGCGAATAACATTGGATGTAGTTTTCCTTTCAATTATGCATGTGGTTGAAGCATGTTAGTGGTGTTGATGGGATGTTATCATCATATCGTACAAAGTCAACCTCTTTTGCAACCGACATACACTGACATAGACCCCAATCAATCCACTTTTCATGAAGATAGGACTGTCAAACTAAGAATGATTTCCATTCAAGTCAAAATAAATTCCTCGTTAGGGTTAAATTTTCCCCATTGATTAACATCAACTTGTGTAATTTGTGAATGATAAATCGTAAAGAGTATCTCATTTGATTAGTGTATAAAGAATATGTGACATATGAATACAATCCTAGGCATGATCATATACAAACAAAAAGTTACTTTATAAGATGCCACAAGAGATGGTTAGGTAGCATTGGTGTTAGGGTTTCCCTCCTAGGTTTAGTGTTTCCCCGTTGATTCTAAACCCTAGGTTATGCATGCTAACCTTTAAAATTAAGTTAGGGTTATGTTTCCTCGTTGATTCTAAACCCTAGGTTATGCATGCTAAGCCTTAAACTTCAGTTAGCCTATCCCAAAGCAACAAGTACAAGAGATCGTTAAAATTGCAAGTGCTCAACAATAGCATAACAAATATGTATGTATTCAATGAGAGTAAGCAATGTCAACTTCATCTTAAAATGATATAAATTGTCAAATTCATCAAAATCAATGTTTGCCAAGTAGATGTAACAAATGCAAGCCAACAACAGTCATGTTCAATATGATTCTCAGCTCATCAATACTATGAAATGGTAAGAGAATATCATTCCAATATCAATTTCTAGCTTGCAAAATGAGACTATAATTACTATGTAAATACCAAAGGCAAACAAGTGCTTTCTATTCCAATTTGGACAATGAATAAGGCTATCAAACCAATGATAACTTTCAGCCAAGTATGATTGTCCCAAAATGTTACTTCCAGACAAAGTAAATATGCAATAGCTATGTCAATTTCAAGTTTGCAATTAGGAAGACAATTGTTGGGTAAATGCAAGTGGACTACAAGTATTGTCAATTCTAACTTGGTCAATGAATGGGACTGTCAAACTAAATGTATTTTCCAACCAAGATAAATTTTACTATGACTGTGCCAAATAATAATTTCCAGTCAAGCCAAGAGTTCCAACAAGTACCTATATGATAGTCCTCAACAAAGATGGTATCCCATACATGTTTTTTAGAAGTCTTTTTGGTATTTTAGTAGTGCAAATGTACTTGTAGATCATTGTCAAAACTTCTTATGTATGGCTGGAAATGTCAATGATATGTAGAGTCCTAGGAGGTATGCTAAGGCTAGAGAAGGGGGTTTGAAAGGGGGCTAAGGTCTGATCATATAGGCCAAGGATAGGAGTATGATATTTGAAGCTTAGGGTTAGGAAATGAGAGAGGAGAGGTGGAAAGGTAAGCGAGTAGGTTAGGAGATGGAGAAGGGGGGAAGGGTTTGGAAGGGTAAAAATCTAGGGTTTTAGGTTGGGTGTCTAGTTAGGTCTAGGTCCTTAGGGTTTAGGTCTGCAATAACAAGGCCAAAGCTAGGTATGACAAGCCGAGACAACAAATGGAAGGGCCAAGGGGTGAAGGGCAAAGCTAGGTATTTGCAATATGATTTACAAGATCAGCTATTTGGTATTTAAAATTATCTTTGATATTGTACACGTTTATGCAGTTGTGTATTTTTTTTGTTAACTAACCTACAATGTTAAACTTTTTATGCATTTTATTGTGAACATACATACTTTATTGCTTCGTCAACAATAAGTATTGCAAGCGCATCAACTGCAATCTACTACTGCATTCGAAATAATGTATGCAAATATGTAATCAAAGGCAAAGTAATATAAATAAGTGCAAAATGATATATTCATATACACAAATTTCCAATCATATACAGTAGTAGTGAAAAATGGAACATTGTTCCCAATGATTATACAATTGCAACTCGTTCCCTATACAAAATATGGCAACTCGTGCCAAAATGCCACATCATGGCTAGTGTACATAGGAGGGTCTCTCAATCCTCCTGCCCACCCTTGGAGCTCCCAGGTGCACCTCCAAAATCGATCTTCCTCTTCTTCAAGCTAGAGGAATCTTGGTTCTTCTATCCACTTCGACCAGCTCCCCTTGGGATCTGAAACGACAACAATCAAATGTCAACTCCTACAGGAAATTATACAAGTATAAAACACAATTTAAAAATCAAAATTAAGCTTTCAAATCTTAAATAGCTCACCTCATACGAGACCGTAAGTGGTGAGCGGGCTACCCTCCTCCGTGATCCAAGTCTCTCAGCAATGCCACCCTGCAACATTTAAACAATAAGATAACTCATACAATTTAGTTCCTATGTTAATTTTTGTTAATATTGCACGATATTTTCATAAACTAATCAATCTCACCATGAACACAACAGGCTGGTCCTGGGGGCTGGCAAGTGGAGCGGTCGGTTGGTCATCGGGGGTCACGGGGACTTCACTTAGTGAACCTCTCACATAGCACGTTCAATCATGGAATATTAAAGAATACCCTTAATTTCTTTAGATATTGGTCCAAACTCCTTTTGTTGAAACCCCCTCCCAATACCTAAAACCTCTCCACCACCCTTTTTTATACCCTAATACTTATAAACCCCCCTACACCCCCATTGTAAGCCCCTCATCTCCCCCAATACCTGCAATATATTGGCCTGATTTTTAAGAAATTTAAAACCCACAATATGAACTAACATGCTAGGATATTGATCAACTAGTGAATCCCCCGTGTCGGGGATGCAGGTGGAGCAGTCAACTGGTCCTCGAGGGTGGCAGGTGGAGCAGTGGGTTGGACAACCTACTTTGATGCTAAGGTGGATGGCATAGTGGAGGATGTAGCCACATCGACGTTGGCTACAAAACTAGGGGGCATGGTAAGAGAGGGCGTGGACTGGAGTGGGGGAAGTGGTGATGTACGACAATAAACCCCAACTGGCTATAGAATGGAATGAGACACCCTGGAAGAGGAAATGAGGGTGGTGGGGGGGAATATGGGGGAGGGCGCTGAGGTCTGGGATGGGGTGGAGGGACGGCTAAATGTGGATGGATGGTTTATCGTGGTCGGAGGGGGGTGGGTGGAAACATGGGAAATTGTAAGGGAGGGGGTGGATGGGTGGGGCGGCGGGGAGTGAGCGAATGTTGTGACAAAGAAGGGGGAGCTGGATGGAAGTGTGGTGGTGGATGGAAGGCAAGGGATGGATGGAACGGGGTGGGGAGGGATGCAGAGAAAGGGACATGTATGCCAGGGTCTACACCTGGCATATATGGTGGGAAAATGGCATTCGATGGAGAGATAGTGACACCGGCATGCCTATGTACTCATACCTGCATACATATTCATGGCCTCGTATATTAGTACATAAAAAAATATAACTATACAAAGCTAAGCCATCAAAACTGAAATTAAATTTATACTTTATTACACGATACCTGCTCACGAGGGGATCTTGATCCCCAGCGGGATGGCTGGTCACTCACTCATGCGGACACCTGTGTAAACACAAAAATATTTAGATTCAATTACTAAATATTAACTACATTGGACGAAAAGATTAACTACTAAAATTAAATTTAATTACTGAAAGAAAACTACATGTGTGTATGGTGTCACGATGTCCTCTGCAACCGCCATGGCTCCATCTAGATTGAAGGAACCAACATCCCCCCACCCGGGTGTTGGAGACTCAGCACTGAATAGTTGTACATTAAAACAAATCAAGTCATCAACATCTGATTCTAAGTTAAATTTATCATAAATTCTGAGATTTCATAACGTATCATCAATACTTGAACATTAAATAAAACAATAACTAACCTGGTGTAGGTATCTCTCTATGCCATGCTCCTCCATGGGAACATGCCATGGATGCCCACAATGAGAACAATGATGCGGCATTGGTCCCGTCGAGCTGGATGGATCATCCTGGCTACTACCTGTAGCTGCTCTCCCTCACCCACCACCATTAGATCGTGCAGAAGTGTGTCTCTCGGGGTGGTCCTGCTCGCTCTTTAAGGACATGGCCACACATGTGGTATGCCTGAGAAGGTGCCATGTGGCACGTCTAACGGACTCATGGATCTCATCTATCTCGCTACCTAATCCAGGGGGTTGAGCAAGCGAGTTTGGCTCTCACCTACGATGTAGGAGGTCCTCTGAGTGGGTTCTGGTGGGCGTGAGTTCGATCTTGGGCTGAGCCAAAACGGACACCCTGGAAGTCAGTGATGTCGAAGTAGTTCACATGGAACCCTAACACAAACTTACCCCACTGTTTTCTGAGAAAATATTGTGGGACCTCGACATTGTTGCATGGAGGCTTGTCAAAAACCATGAACCATCTCTTCCTCCAGTTTTCTCTCCATGGCTGGTAATTACACCAGTCCATACAAACTCCCCTCTTCCTCACATCTAGAGGTTGTGTTGTTCTCAGGTCTGTAAATTTTATCCACGGTTGGGCTTTTGTGATATTCATCTTTTTTATATCTTCTTTGGATATACCAGTGCCATAATGTTCTCTCATTCGATTCCTATATTGGCTCCAAATGGTTATCTCACTGTGGCCAATGTTGATAGACTCTATTATGTTTTGTAGTGATGTGGTAAGGGAAACCCGAGAGGGTTCCCTGGTGTTCTTCAGTTCATCACTCAATATTCTTAACCAATTTAAATCCCTGGGTAATTCATCTTTGGAGTTTTCTGGTGGTTCACCAAATCCATCTTTGGGGTTTTCTTTGTTTAATTTAGGGTTTATTGGGTCCTCTTATTGGTTTATTGCACTCCTATGTTGGGATGGTTCATTGGTATTTGTCATTATGTTTAGGTAATTTGTATCTGCAATATCAATTTTTTTCCATTTCAATTCATTTACAATTTTTTTTAATTTTATATTTTATTTGAAAAACAATAAAAAACTTTAAAAAAAAAACAAAAAATGCAAATACTACTCCATTTACCTTGCTCCAACGTCGTGGGTGTCGTTTTAGGCTGGTTGGACACTTCTTTTGGGCTTTCTGGGTGTCTTTTTGGCCTCCTTTGACGTCATTTTCGGGTAGTTTGCACGCTCGCGGGTCATTTGTGAATGAATAAAAACTGTTCATTGTTTTTTTAAACAAGGGGACACGTGCGCGTCCCTATATGCGTATGCACAAAACACGCACGCGCGTCCAGATACGTGTGCATGCCCATACATGTGTGTACGTCATTAGGGGCATGTGCGCGCTCCTATTGTCCACATTGGCAATCCGACGTGGAGGTTCGCCATTGCCGAAGCAGGAACACGTGTGCGCATCCAAGGGTGCGTGCGCGTTCCTGTTTTTTTTCCGCTAGGGTGCTCCCATTTCATCATAATTAGGTAGCAGCTTCTTGCGGGCACCCATAACATATCTTTAAAAAATGAAATTTCAAAAAAAAATTAAAAATTGTAAGCAAAAAATTAATTATTTAAGAAGCTAGAAAAAAACATAAAAAACAAAATCAAAATACAACCATGTTTAATAAATATTTATAACATAAAAATTAAACACAATTAATAATAAAATGTGAATTTTTTTATTTTTAAATTATTTTAAAACAAAAATTAATAAATTTTATTTATTTTTAAATTTATTAAAAATTAATAACTCAAAATATTGTATGCCCTATCAAATCCAAATCATCTATTATCTACACGATATCATAAAACGTCTCCTTAAAAAAAACACCTATCTACATACAACTTCTCCTTACAAACAATAACCTCTCTGCACACACAAATTATAAAAATCATAAATCAAATTATGTTTTCATGCTTTGACAACTGCGAACCTCGCTATAAAAAACTTTGACAACTCAGAACTCGTTAGCATGAATCCATCAACGGATTTATTATTCACTAAGAAATATAATATCTTAAATTTTAAAAATAAAAATACGAAATATAATGTTAAAACAAAAAGATAAAAAATAAAAAATAAAAAAATATGCATTTCATATATTTGAAAATAAAAAATTGTAAGTTGTAATGATATTCACTATTAAGGGACATTTCTAGTAACTCAAACAAAAAAATATCATATTCAATAAAATTGCATAGATCGTACTTCAAGGTAAAATTGCATGGATCTTACTCCAAAGTAACTTTGATTGAGACTCTAGATCTCAACACATTAGTACCTATATTTACCTAGTATCTATATTATTAATTATCTAAGAACTAAATTATATACTAATAATTTTATTACTAGTAACAACCATATTAATAAGATGAATATGTTATGAATATGTCAAAAGGCATAAATTATTAATACACAGTTTAATGAAACAAAACTTTTGAGAACACTCAGCCCTTATTCATATCTATAGATTGCATTGAGCCTATTTGTTCTCATGATGCTATGACTTGAGAGGCTAAGAGATGGAGACATTGGAGTACAACTAAAGGTAGTGGTTTTTTATTAGCACCTTCATCTAAAAGTAATTTAATAATTGTATCACGATTGGAGTTAATCTAATATTTATCTAATACTTAATTTATAATACTTACCCAATATAACTATGATTAGAGTTGAACTAATAGTTGTAAAATCATTGGAGTTGAGCTAATAGTTGTATCTAATAATCCAATAGTTGTATCATCATGATTGGAGTTTTAAGTAGTTGATTCCAACTCTCACCAACTTGTCTATATTTTTTGAAAAAGTTAATTATAAATTATGAATTATGCCTATAGTACATTTATCTAAGTTTGGTGCATAGATGAAAAAACATAAATATTAATTCAACCCAAAATTTTAAGATATAAAAACCTATGAAAATAATTTTATTGTCATTCTTTTCTAATTTCAAATAACTAAGAATCATAATTATCTAAATAACTAAGAATCATAATTATCTAAGGGGTTGGCATTTAAATCAAAGTAAAATTTAAAATAAAAGTAGTTTTTATTTATTTAAAATATTTGAATTTTAATAATATATATATATGAAACACATATAAGTTTTTATCTTTATTTTAAAGTATTGTATTTCTTAAATAATAATGCATAATATTATATTTCCTAAATGATTTCGATATAAACTATTTCTTAAATTATTTCGATACATTACATATTTTTTTTTTCAGAGGAAAAAATATCAGTCTTTGTTATTCATTAGGAATCAAAAGACATCATTTACATATACAATTATAACTGAGAGAATATAGCATCCCAGGACAACATAAAGACATAAAATAAAGCCATATTGACAACTGTCATCCCGAAATAAAAGTCTGATCATAGCAGACTTTTCTCATCATCCCTGAATAAATCAGGTCAGAATATGCTGAGAGATATCGAAGATGATCGTCAAACAGACATTCCTGAGCAAGACTTGCTGACTGAACGGTCTCATACATAACAGACAAAGATAATCAATCATATGTTGTAAGTCAAAAGCTGAAATACAAGAGACTCAGCAACACTAAAAAAGAACCAATTGGCCATGATTTATGACCATTCCATCCAGAATTTCAGATAAATTACCACATCCCATATCCAATTTTAAGGCATGTTTAGAGAGACCATCATCCTGCGAGTTGTGCTCACGAAATATGTGTTTGAAAATCACCGGAGGGGCCAATTAAAGCATATTTCTTATATATTTACACCAATGCATCAGTGAAGGAACATCAAGTGCTGAAAGTCTGCTGAGCCAAGAAATAATAACCATAGAGTCACCAAAAATCAGTTGAATGGAAAGACCCATCATCATGCTAACTCTAAGAACTGCCCAGAGAGCCAATAATTCTGCTCTAGTATTCGTGCTCCATCCACATCCCATAGAGAAACTGAAAAAATGAGAATCATTTAAGTAGATCACAAAACCTGATCCACCTATATTCTCTACAGCAGCTCCATCGAAAAAGCCACAAGGAAAGACCTTATGTGGTTTGGTACCAAAATTCTGGGTTTTTTGGATTCTTATTGGAGCTGGTTAAGATTTTAAGAAACCTTCAACCTTGGAAATAAGAGCAAAGAAAGCAGATTTCCTATTTTCAAAAATGCAGAGATTCCTAAGGAGCTAGATACCCCAAAATATAAATAAAGGCAGATATCTAAAGGGGGCAGAACGTGCAGAGGAGATGAACCAATGAGCCAGAAGGGACGGGACAGAACTGTAAGATGGAAGAGAGAATCCAAACTTCCCTGCAAAATGTGCAAAAATACCCATAGTAAAAGGGAAAACCAGAAAGAGATGATGTATATCCTCTATGTCCCTTTCACACAACACACAACGGCTCGGGCCATTGAATCCTTTTTTCTGAAGCTAATCCCAAGTTAATATCCGACTTCTAACCAAAAGCCATCTAAAACATGCAATTTTCAGAGGTATTTTTAGAGTCCACAGGATACCCGGAACCGTTTCAATGATCTCAGAGCAGCTGTCAACAAAAATACACTCATAACCTTTTGCAGCAGTTAAAGGGCCCACATAATTATTATGAGACCAAAAAAGAGTATCGCAGTGATCAGTTAGTCGGATTCTGCCATATTCCAAACCCCTCACGTAAATTTCCCACAGAGATTTCCACTCACCACTGAGATCAAGTTCTTCAGCCAAGAACCAGTAGCCCGAAGCATAGGGAGTATGATTTCTTGCTTGGGCTAGAGAGCTAATCTCGTAATCTTCCAGATAATCTCTCAAATCTCTCGGCAGTATAAAGGAGGAGCCCATAACAACCAGGGGGTTCGTTCCCAACCTGATAGCAGAACCATTGCCAACATGCCAAAGAAAGCCCTTACCAATCCACGGTAAGGTTGAGATAAAACCTCTCCAAATAATCAAGGCGTTCCTAATATTAAAGCTTCTTACCCGAAACCAAGAATGCAGAGGCAAGTTTTTCAGATATTTAACAGAGATGAGGAGATGTCAAATGCCAGTGCTGTTCAAAGCAAGCCAAAAACTTTTCATTCTCAAGGATAGACTGAAGCTGGGCAGATGTTTTGTAGAGCCCCTACTGGGTCTCTCTTAGGATTTATTTACAGTCAAGAATTTAACTATATATATATACATATACAGTTTGATAATCAAATGTTGTTTTGTCTATTCTAACAATTTACTGTTTTAATTGTGCAGGTAGCAAGGATGATCACAACATATAAACCTTTAATATTTAAATAAACAGAATTGCCATATAA
>LPNX011080110.1:192259-205716 GCA_001517045.1 Pseudotsuga menziesii
CATAGGATCCAGCTATCACTTAGCCGTTTCAAATCTGTAAGTTAGTCCTTGACATACAATATAGGATATCGTGCATAATCCTCGATATGTACACATATATCTCATCATAACATGACAACAATAAACTCATTCATTCGCCATGCACCTGGCATAACATTCATTATTTCAACATATATCTGGAACGGTATCCACGTACCCATCATTCAGTAATTTCCATATATTTGACATAATTAACACATGATACATATCTAAACATGACTACTGACCATAATACTATCATCACACACACACATATATATATCGGCAAAATAATAGAACCATATGTCCACAGTGTCGTCAATCCGACGAGGTCTCATAATCAAACAAATACAACATATAATAGTAGTTCAGGTAGAAATGTCAAAACGGGGTGTTACATGTTTTATACCCCAACCACCAAGCGAAGTAGGCCTCGCCAGAAGATGCCAATCAGCTAAATGAAATTTTTTTATCTTTGAAGTAGATCCCCAAAGGAAAGAAAATATCAGCTTTCGAAGCTTATCTAAGATTGAGGATGGAATCGGAACCAGAGCCATCCAGTAGACTGGAATACTCGACAGCACAGATCGGATGAGCACTAAGCGACCACCAAGAGACAGGAACCGGTTTTTCCAATGGGAAATCCTCTTCTCAAATTTAGAAACAGTCCAAAACCAATCCTTAACCAGATATCCTAATGGTTTGAGGAAATATCCAAGATAATGAAATCCCTTATTAAGATAATCAAATCTATAAGGGAGAAGGCCAGTAATTCTGCGAAGAAGGGCCTCATCCAAATCATTATGAAGAAAACAGGATTTATTCATATTAATACACATACCGGAGGCTTCACAAAAAGTGTCAAGGATAACTTTGAAGGCCATCCATTCCTCAAAAGTGCCCAGACCAAATAAGATCACATCATCAACAAACAGTAAATGAGTGAGAAAGAGCTGAGGCGAGATCTTGATACCCTTGATTTTACCATTCCTTTTGGCATCTTCAATCAAAAGACTTAGGCCTTCAATAACTAGGATGATCGATACATTACATATTAAAATTAAGAAGTTTATCACCATTCACGTCTTAGAATAGCCCTAATATTTTTAAGGAAGTTAGTCATTGCAAATGTGGAATGATGGGAATATAACGAAGAACCTTCTGAGGTGAAATAGCCCATGGTTTTACGAAATAACCCATCGTTTCACTTACAATATTTAAATTATAAACTTTTCTGCATGGGAGCTCTGAAGCGCCTGTTCTGAAAACCCTAGCTGCGTCGAGGTCGCCCCTGCTGATCGGCGGCTCCTCCATGGATCCGCCCGATCCCGCCTCCATTGAGGATAAATTTCATAACATTGTGGCATCCCTCCCGAGCGATCTGCCGGCCGCCGTCCCTGCCTCCAGATTCGTCAAGCGTGCTGAGATTCCAGAAGTCAAGCTCAGCTCAGTTGCCTCTAAACGGAAGGCCGTCGCCCTTTCTGAAAAAGGCCTCATTGGATTATTTACAGGACTTTGGCCATCCCCGAGATCTGTGGAGATCTGGTTGAATAAGAACTGGCGAACCCTAATCCAAGGTGAAGTTCAGCAAATCTTTTGCGGGAAAGGATACTTTGCATTTATCTTCGAAAGGAAGGAGGATCGAGATCTCATTTTCAGGAATGGCCCATATTTCATGGGCCCTCGAGGTATGTATCTAAACAAGTGGGATCTATCCTTTAACGCAGAGAAGGACTTTCCGAAAGCAGTTCCGGTGTGGGTTAAGCTTCCTCATCTCCCCCTCCATTGCTGGAATGACGAGGACTTACGAGCGATTGGGAATACGCTAGGGAAATATGTGGACAAGTCTGAGCCCAAGGCCCCAATGTTCTCCTGTGCCCGAATCTGTGTTGAGGTAGATCTAGAAAAAGGCCTTCCAGAATCTATCATGCTCTCCATTGATGGATGGATCCATCTGCAGTCGGTTGACTATGAACAAATTCCGTTCAAGTGCAAATACTGTCACGAATATGGCCACTTCGCCAAGTCCTGCCAGAAGAAGCCAGAAAAGCCCCCTTCGGAAAATAATGCGAATGAGGGTTGGAACATTGCAAATGGGAAGAAGGCTGCTAAGCCCCAAAAGCAGCAAAACCCTCCACCAAAGAACCCCTCCGGAAACAAATTCGCGACCCTGGAAGTAGAAACGCAGGAAGAAGGAACCCCAGCAGAGAATCCAGAGAATCAAGAAGATACCCCTGATCCTGAGCAGCAGCAGCCCTTAGAAGACCAAGAGATAGTTATCCAGCCCCAAAACTCCAAGGAAGTAGAGACCGAGCAGACCACAAGCAGGAAGGAGATGGAGGCGACCTCTGTGGGATCCATCACCAGATCTAAAGCAAAAGCAAGCACAGAAGAAATGACAGATACCTCCATAGAAGAGCAAGAATCGATCCCAAGGAAAGGAAGAAAAACTAACAAAACTATCCGTGAGCAAGAGGCAGCAAGAGAAAAAGAAGCAGGTAAGCAAGCCAACTTGGACTTCCTGGTTAAAACCACTCAAGCAAGTAAATACCTCATGAGTGCTGAGGAGGAAAGAAAAGAGAAAGAGAAGCTCCTCAGACAGAATAAGAAATAATGAAAATAGTCTCCTGGAACTGTAGGGGTTTGGCCGGTATTCAGAAATTAGAAGTAATTAAGAGATTCAAAACTATGGAAGCAGCCTCAATCCTCCTTCTCCAGGAGACTAAGAAATCGGCTGAGGACAGTGTCTCGGCCATTAAAAGTATCTGGCCAAACGGAAACGGCATAGAAACCAACGCCATTGGAGCCTCAGGAGGTCTCCTAAGTTGGTGGAATACAAATAAGTATGATTTTCATTCAGCCATAGAAAATAGGAACTGGCTCCTAATAAAACTAGAGAACAAAGAAAGTAAAGAACAATTCTGGGTGGGGAACGTCTACGGCCCTACTCTGAATGCACAGAAAGACATCTTCTAGTCGTCTTTAGAAGATCAATGTGTGGATAAAAAGCTCCTTCCTTGCTTCATAGCGGGGGATTTTAATACAACCATATCGGCAGCCGAGCGACGAGGGGGTTCTAAGGTTAGGGACCCCTTTGGGGAGCGGCTAGAAGACCTCATATCTCAATGGAACCTGACGGATATCATTCCCAAAAATGGTATGTACACTTGGAGCAACAAGCGTATAGGCCCTGGACATATTGCTGCTCGTCTTGATAGGTTCCTGGTAAGCACCCATTTAATTAACTCCATCCCGGATGTTAAACTTTTGTGTTCGGCGGTTTCAGATCACAAGCCCCTTTGTCTCTTCTTCCCTCCGAAGGAAAATTTGGGGCCCCTTCCTTTCAGATTCAATCGCCTATGGTTGGATTCGGAAGAAGTTAAGGATATTATTTCAGAATCCTGCCGTTGTTTCATCCCAGGTACTCCAGCCTATTCTTGGGAGCAAAAGCTCAAAAAAGTGAAGGTCGCCCTCAAAGCTTGGGTTAAAATACATTACCACGAACCCACTAAGGAAAAGGAACGCACTCTGGCCGAAATGGAATGTCTGCAAGCTGAAATGGAGGAGGGTAATGTTTCAAAGACCCAACTTATAAAAGAAATAGAGTTGGAAACAAAGCTTCAGAAGATCCTCAGACAAATAGAGGAGGAAAGCAGACTTCGCTCGCGAGCCTTATGGCTCAAAGGCGGAGACCAGAATACTAAATTCTTCCAAAACCAATGCAGGGACAGGCAACGCTGGAATACAATCAGAGAGCTCAAAAGTGAAGATGGCACAGCAATCCAAGGTCAAGCAGCCATTAATGCAGAGGTAAGGAACTTTTTTGCTCATTTATATAATGATGAAGAACAAGTCTCCCTCCACTTGATGGAAGAAATGGCCTCTGATATTCCCTCCCTAATCAATTCTGAAATGAGAGCCCAACTTGAATCTCCCATTTTAGAAGAGGAAGTAGTGAAGGCAATCTGGAGCCTTCATCCGGACAAAGCCCCAGGTCCAGACGGCTTCCCTATCTGTTTTTATAGAACCTTCTGGCCCCTAATCAAAAAAGACCTTATGCGATTGATCTCCTGGATGGCAAAAGGTAATATGGGAGGAGCCACAAATTCAACATTTTTGGCCCTCATCCCAAAAGACGTTAAACCTTCCTCAATTCAAAGATTTCGGCCCATCTCCTTATGCAACGCATCCTACAAAATCTTCTCAAAAGTGCTAGCTTTAAGAATCAAGAAAATCCTTCCCTCCCTCATCTCCTCCAATCAAGGCGGCTTCGTCTCAGGCAGACAAATAAGTGACAATATCCTATTGGTTCAGGAGGCAATCCACTCAAGCACTAAAAGGAAAGAACCTGGGATGGCCATCAAGCTGGATCTGGCCAATGCCTTTGATAGACTGAGACATTCCTTTATCATCTTGGTTATGGAAAAATTTGGATTCCCCCCTATGTTCCTTAATCAAATTCAAGCTTGCATCTCCTCCCCCTGGATAGCCCCTCTCATCAATGGGAGACCATCCGAATTCTTCAAAGCCTCCCGAGGGGTTAGGCAAGGGTGTCCGCTCTCTCCCTTTCTCTACATCCTGGTTGCTGACTCTTTGAGTAGAAGACTGAACAAGCTCCTTTCTGAAGGCTCCCTTCCAGGCCTCTCCTTTCGGAATGGAGTCCCTCCTATAAATCATGCGTTGTTTGCTGATGACTCCATTTTTCTAGGCCTAGCCTCCTCTCAGATTGCAAGAAACTTCCAAAACCCCCTGGACCTTTTTCTCAAAACCTCAGGGAGTGTAGCTAACAAAGCCAAATGCCAAATATACAGCTGGAATTTCCCAGCAGCCACTCTTCGAAGCATCTCCCAGATCCTGCAAATTAAAACTAACCCCAGCTGGACGCATTTCAGCTACCTGGGCATCCCAATTGTTAGAAAATCCTTCACCTCCTCAATGTGGATCCCGGTCATTGAGAAAATCAAATCCAAAGCGCAATCCTTGGGGACAAGATGGCTAAACCTTGCAGGAAAGTCTGTGCTTATTCAGTCCATTCTCTCCTCCTATCCAATCTACATGAGCTCAATGGTTCTAGCTCCTAAGAAGGTCATCTCCAGCATATGCAAAGAAATAAGAAAATTTCTTTGGCAGGGAGGGAAATCTCAAACGAAGAAATTTCACTTGGTCAAGTGGGAAATCATCAAGAGGCCTAAAAGTCAAGGGGGACTGGGTATAAGGGACCCGGAACACACAAGTAAAGCTATGGGGGCTAAAATGATCTGGAGATTGATTACTAGGAAGAGGGAATGGTGGAAGGAAGTTATAAGGAAAAAATATATCAAAAAACCAAGGGCCAAAATGCTGGATGGTGAATGGAAAGGGAAAGGAACTACTCTTTGGCAGTTGTGCAAAGCAACAGTTAGTATAATAAAGGAAAACTGCTATTGGATCCCTGGCAATGGGAAAAAAATAAACATCTGGACCAGCAACATTCTGGGTCAATTCAAACGCTCCTCTCTTTCAGGTTTGAGCTCTTTCTCTGATTGGTTGTCTGAGCAGAACATTATTACTCTTTTCGATCTGTCTCTTTGGGATTTGAATGGTCACTGGCTGGGGTGGAAGAACATCTCTCCTCCTCAACTCATGAGAGACGCGGCAGAAATCTTGTTTTCCTCCCTGAACGGTTTCTCTCCTTCGTGTCTCTCATCCAAGGATCAGCTGGGCTGGGGAAGAACAGGGCAGTACACTGTGAAAGAAGGCTATAAAATAACATCCAAGGATCAGACGATGGTTGAAAAAGTTTGGAAGCTGGTTTGGCATCCTGACAGCATTCCTAAGGTCAACACGTTCATTTGGCTTCTTCTCCATAACAAGCTTTTGACGGCCGAGAACTTAAGAAAACGAGGTATTCTTGGTCCATCTCGCTGTGCACTGTGCCACTCATCTGAAGAGTCATCCAGCCACCTCTTTCTTCAATGTGAATTCTCCAGGTTGGCGTGGAAACTCATTCTCCCAACTGCTTTCAATAGAGAACTTCCCGGCAATGCTCCACAGCTCCTCAAAGAATGGGAATCCCTCTTCCCAGGCTCTCTGAATAAGAAGCCTATATTAAGGCGCATATGGGCAGCTATCCCAAAAAATCTATGCTGGCAATTATGGCTCGCCAGGAATCGAGTCATTTTCAAGGAGCAAAAGGTTATCCCAGTTCAAATTGTGGCAAAAACAATAGGAATGATAGCAGAAAAATTCGCCTCCAATAACATTACTTTCCCTCAGCAAGAATCCATTCCTGAACCCATTGCCAACTGGTGCAAACCTTTCTTAAAGGAAAAGAGCTCCCTTCAGTCCAATTACATATCAGGAAGCAAATCTATTCCAGCTCAGCCTCTCCATTGGGAAGTGAGACTATCCAGCACCGAATTTCAATCCTGGCTCCGTGCCAAAAACTCTTTCTCCTTGTTCTTTGATGGTGCTTCGAAACGCAATCCAGGGGTGGCAGGTGCGGGTGGGATCCTAGTTGATCCCGGAGGACAAGTGGAACATAGATTCGCCTGGGGGTTGGGCCCCAGAACCAACAATGAAGCAGAATGGATGGCCCTTCTCCAAGGTCTCCACCTTATTCGGCACAAAAATCTTCAGAAAGCTATGGTCTTCGGCGACTCCAGGCATGTCATCTATAAGATGATTAATGGGTATCCTTCAGGAGATATCAAATGTCGTAGACTATATAAAAAGGCCCAACTTCTATTGTCCCAGCCCATCGATTTTTACCACATTCTCCGCCAGAATAACAAGGACGCAGATGCGATGGCAAATGTTGGAGCTAGTCTCCCTCAAGGCCATTTCAGACAAGATGAGGATCCTCCTTTCTACAAAGCCATTCCATGAAGAGAACTCTAAGAAACCTCCACCAAATCAAGAATAGACAAACTTATGAAATGAAGCATCTTAATTTCAAGGATTATAATTGCATGGTTATTGTTTTTTCACCCCTTGGCTCCCTTGGTCTCTTTCTTTCCATCTTTCCCCTTTCTATCCTCCCCTTTCCATCCCCCCTTCAACCCTTCTACCGCCCCCTCTCCTCGCGTCACCCCCCTCCAGCTGGTCATCACCCTCTCCCTCCCCTTGGCGGTCACCTGCATTTAAGATCCCGTCTTGTCTTTCTCTTTTTGGCGGCCGCGTGGATAGTCCAGCCCATCTCGACAGCAGAGTCTTTAACTCCCCTCCGGCTCACATTGAAGTGCCATTCCTCCTCGCACGAACGAGGTTCTTCTTACTCCGCCTCCATGTCGAACCTTAGCCTTATCCTGTCTCATGGTTATGCTGCGGGTTTGTTCTCAGACTTTGCCATCCTTCTGCAAGAGGCAGACGGAACTGGAATAGGGAGTTTGCAAGATCCTCCTTGGCATAAGCGGCCTTCTACCGTGGAAGAAACTCTCGTTCAGTTTGCCCTCTGTCAAAGTTATTGCCCTTCAGATTATTGGGAAATTGACTCTCAGGCTGAGAATCGGAGTAACTCAGCCCTCCAGCAAGAAAATCTCCAAGAGTTAGCAGAGACAGCAGGCAGCCCCTTGCAATCGCAGCTGTCTTGCTTGGATATTTCGTCCGAACCTGGCATTAGGGCACATTTGGGTAACAACCTTGGACTGCAGGATATCATGAAGAACTTGCGAAGGGTATACGAGCTGACAGCTATAGGGGTTAAGGAGAGCAGAGAAACAGCCAAGGAAATAAAGGAAATGAGCGATACTGTTAGCAGGACATCTCAGGAAGTCAGCAACAATGGAGCTCGCACAGACGACTTGGAAAGCAATCTGCTAGAACTTCTGGGCAGAGTTGAACGCATTGAAGAAGACCTCCAAAAGCTCGTTTCAATGAACCAGGAGAGCAGGGTCAATGGCGTCAACATCCCAGCCCCCCAGCCTATGGAAGAAGAATCTGTTCAGCAGCCTCGCCCTCAGAGAGGCAAATGAATTTCAATGTTTTATGTTCAGTTTAGTGAGGGGTTTATGTTTCAATTTTGTATGAATCATGTTTTTCTGTACTCTGCTATGTAGACAGTTTGTAAGGGTCTTCACTACCCGGTTAGTATGCAGCTCTGAAACAATCTTTTGCTCTTTGTTTTGGGAGATAGATCATGTTTGGCTTGTTGTTTTTATGCCGTGTCGGCTTTATATCTTCCTTCGGAAATGTAATGAATGGCTGTGCACAGCCTGATAATACAACCCCTTTTCTGTTTCTGTTAAAAAAAAAAAATTTAAGGAAGTTATAATCATGTACGTGTTTTAAAATATTAACCATTTTCGCGATTAAAATCTTTGAGACATTAAATTAAGCTAATAAAAAACAAAATAAAAAAATTGTAATGGATGGAAGCATGGTTAGTTATAATAAAGATATTATGATTATATTTTTTAATATTGCAAAATAATTTGATAAAACATTGATATTATTTTTTTTAACAAGAATGGGTAAGTGTAGATTGTATTAAAAAAGAAGAAGAAAAATTACAGTAGCAAATTTATGGATTGAATCCATTGGACTTCAAAAACCATAATATCTTGCTCTTCTCTTACAAAGTGAATCTTATCTCTAAACTTTATGAATCTAAGATGGCTATATATTTTTACAAATTTCCCGAGAATGAAAAGACAAAAGATGAACATAGTAGAGAAATCTTGCAGCTGTCCTAAATCCCATCAATGTCAGCAAAAAGGGTTCTTCAATGGATGAAAGGAAAAACAGTTCCAAAGTCAAGGGACCCAACAATGCTCGAAAGTGTTCCCATTGCTAATCATGCAGCCATAGTCAAGTTGCACTCCTGAGTTTGCCATTTGATCTGCAGATTGGTTGATTGCTCGAAGAATATGAAGAAAGTTGACAGCATTAAATTCATTAATAAGACTGATGAAAATGTGTACATTTTGTTGGAAGGACTTTTATAATTTTTTACCAGCTTCCTTACATCTCTAATGACTAGTAGTGAATCCCTGAACACTACTATATCTTTGATTCCTAGAGTGATAACAATGTCCAGCCATTTTAGTAAAGCTAGCCACTTTGCATAGTTGTTGGAGTTCCTTCCAATGCCCCAGGAAAAATCTTTCTGCTTGTTCCCCCTCGGATAAAAAATTACCCCTCCCACACCTGACAATATTGGATTCCCTTTGGAGGCCCCATCAAAAAACAGAGTATGACAATCCAACTTTGTCCACCATTTGTTGAAATATTTTGGGTTCTTTCGGATATGCCATCTTAAAGGGTTGGGTTTTTTAGCATCTGTCGAAGAAGACTTGAGGGGGCAAAGAAGATCTCTAGTCCAGCTTTTCTCACTGGAGTTCAATGATTCAAGATGTAAGTGTCGCAATCCATTGGATAGAAGAGCTTCAACCCATAGTGCTTTGGCAGAGGAGGAGACTCTATCCAGAGAATGATTCAGGTTTTCGAATAAGCCTTTGTTTCTAGCTATCCAAATCTTCCAGCAAACATATTTGGGGAGCGCAAGCCATGTTCTCATGAAATATGGTTTTTTAAATAAATAACCTTGTTAATAGTCTTTCCAACAAGTGAAAAGATCTTTCCCATTTGTAGGAAGAATGATATCAAAATGAAGCTCTTTGAGAGCTGAGCACCAAACCTCATTGGCAAAGGAGCAATCTAGAAAGAGATGCTTATGTGTTTCTTCCGCATTTTTGCACATAATGCAGCAAGATGGTCCTTCAATTCCCCTCTTTTTTAAATTCTTTATTGTCAGGATTTTCTGGTGAACTAATAGCTAGCAAAAAAAATTAATTTTAGGAAGTCCATCAACGTTCCATACATTTTTCCAGATGCCCTTTTTTCTGTTATTATTTTGAATTGCATTGTATCCAGCTTTAACTGTGTAAATTCATGTATTTCCCCAGCTTCTGGAATCTTTTAAGTTGATGTGGATCGACAGTGATCCTTGGAGGAGTGACTGCAGCTAATTGTAATCCATCTTCAAATGGTCTACCGTTTCCAATGTTCTCCACCCTGCCCATCTTCCACTGTTGTGCCAGCTCGATAAGTCACTGATCGTGGAGATGTCTTGAGTATCCATCCATCTTTTTAGATCAACAAATATGTCACGTTGTTGTGTAATGCCCACGTTGTCCTCCCAAATTTGAATTTTCCTACCGTTGCCAATTGAAAGCTGATTTTTTACACAATTTCCAAATTGGAGACACGTTTTGATTATTTGGTATGAATGTCAAGAATCTGTCTTGTTCCCATTGAGATATTTCTTCCTTAATGCATCCTTCCACCAGGATCTATTCCCTGAAATCATTTAACAAATGATTTTTTCACCTAACACAAGGTTCATGGCAGCCAATTCTTTGACACCCGCTCCTCCACTATCTTTTTTCCTGCAAATCGTGTCCCAATTGATGAGATGTAGCTTCTTAGAGCCGTCGTGTTTTCGTCCCTGCCAGAGGAAGCGTCTCAGCTCTTTCCTGATCTCCTAGATAATCGAATTGGGAGCTAAAGAGATGGAACAAGAGAAGATAGGAAACGTTGCCAGAACAACAATGATGAGCGTCAATTTCCCTGCTGGGTTGAGCCATATGGCTCCTAGAGAATGAATTTTATTCTTGATTTTTTTAACCAGATATTTCCAATCTGCTTTAATTTTACTCCCTTTGTGAATCGGGATTCCAAGATATCTAAAGGAGTTCCATTTTATGTTGCCTTCATATCCTAATGTCCTGGTTATCCTGGTCATGGTTCTGACAGGGCAATTCCAGCCATAGATTTTAGTTTTGACAGCATTAACTTTCCCATCTGAAGCTTTGAGAAAGACGTAGATGACATCTTTAAATATTTCAGCAATTATGACAGAGACTCCTCCTAGAAGAATAGTGTCATTTGCATACTGAGCGTGATTGGCTTTTTTTACTCCTCTGGCAATTTTTAGACCTCTGAGTTCTCCATTGTTTTGCAGGGCATTTAGCTTCTTACTCAAAGACTCAGCTACAATGAGGTATAAGAGAGGGGATAATGGGTATCCTTGACGGAGTCCTCAGGAGGCTTGAAAGAATCCTGGTGGTCTACCTTTGACAAGCGGCACAATCCATGGGCTGCCAACACAAGCTTTGATCCATCTACAATTATTTTTTGAAAATCCCATTTTGAGCATGATCTCAAATAAAAAGAAGTGATTGACCCTGTCGAAAGCGTTTGCCATGTCCAGCTTGATGGCCATTCCTTATTGTTTGCGCTCCATGCTTGAATGGATGGCCTCTCTGACTATGATTATGTTATCCATGATCTGCCTTCCAGCAATGAACCTTCCCTGTGTTTCCAAAATAATCTTTGTCGTGATCTTTTTCATTCTTGTGGCAAGGATTTTGGTGAGAATTTTATAAGAGGTGTTACATAAGGATATGGATGGAACCTTTCAATCGAAAGAGGTTTTTTTTCTTTTGGGATCAAAGCCAAGAAGGTGGAATTGGTGGCTCCTCCGATTTTATCTTCTTTTTTTTCTGGTCCAGTTTAGCATTTTCTTTAGATCTTCTTTGATGATGTCCCGAGCAGCTCGATAGAAATTGATCGCAAACCCATCAGGACCTGGGGATTTATCAGGGTGGAGGGTCCAGATTGCTATAACTAAAAGTTGTAACTTCAAAAAGAGCTTCGAAGTGGATTTAAATCAATTGTGTTTTTTATTTAGACAATTAATGAACTATTGAAAAAAAATTACTACTCGATAATTCAAAAATATCCTATTAAATAGATATTACCACCTCGTAAGTTTGATTTCTAAATATATATTTAAAAACTTGATTTCTAAATATATATAATAAAAAAACTTAGAGTCTTCATTCACTTACAAATTAAAATCAAGCTTCCCAACCTGAAGTGAACACCAACACATATTTTGCATGCGATTATTATTAGCCCTACCTAATAATTCGGATAAGTTTTTGCATGTATGTATATAAATGTATTATTACATTATTAACTAGTTAAAAAATTTTGCATGAAGTAATTATCAACGAGTTCAGTTAAGTATTATTAGTCCCTGCCCGGCTAGCAGGGACTCTAGTATTCGGCTTGCCGCCGTTTCAATTACTTTGCACAAGAACCAAAAACATTTCCAAAACATTTATCCTAAGTTTTTATTGCACTTCTTGAAAAACACTTTCTCACCTTTTTTTCAGCCAATTAACAACTCCTATTTATTCAAACTATATTCAAACTATAGATCACCGTTTTCTCAGCCAATTAGCAACTTCAACTTCTTATTTGGCCTCTTTTCGAGGCTAGGAGCAATGGGGACTTGGTTTTTAACAAAGTTTGTTTTTGAATAGTTGAATTATTGGACCAAAAAGTGTATTGATCAAGTAATGCTAAGATGTCGTTGGCATTAGTTCACAAACATTTAATGTCTAAATATATCCTGCAACATCTACATTGCAAAATCTAAATCTGCATGCAGTGCACGTGGGCATACTATGCATGCTAAGAAACCTGTTGAGGCACAGCGCTGACCCTTGTAGCCTCCAGAAGGAACTGAAATTTATTTACCTCTGTTTGTGTGTCTGCCAACCTGCTCTGCTCCAAGGGCTGCCTCTCGAATACTAGAATTTTTAGTAGAAGAGGCAGGAACACTGCGGTAATTCATAGCATTTTGTTCTCTGTCATGATAGCTTTGTGAAACTAGATTAGCAGGTCATCTGGTAGACAGTGACAGAGCATTTCCTTTACCTGGTGAAAGAAAGAAGAACACTGCATCAACAGTTAGCAGATGTAAGAAGTCTTCAGGTATGCTTCATACACCATGTTGCTTACTTTCTACGTATATATACTTAAAGCTCGAATTAGATCAATTGGAGAACAAAAGTATACATTAAAGCTCGACTTAATTCGTTTATCATTTGGTATAAAACCTATTTCATAACTTAGACGAACCAGAGAGATTAGTCCTACCAATAATTTTGCAATTCAAATATAGATAGCTCTGCTATTAATTATAACAAACCTGTAGCAATTTGATGACGAGTCCATTTCCGAACACTCTGTTTACCAACAGGAACTTCTGGGGATCGTCCGGAGGGAAACAAGGCGTGAGCATGGATTTCTCTGAACATTTATTTTTATTCTTCTTGCAAGCAGCCCAGCGAGATGTGTATCCATCCCTTCGAAGCAGAAGTGTCGCCCATCTGCACAACAGCTCCACTTGTAGCACCTTCGTTTTCGCTCATGAAAAATATAGAATTACTAAGGCTTCCAGTGAGTATTGCTTACCTTTTACATGATTACAAAAAAATCATTTAATAATTGCTTCTACATAACAGAGATTTATCTGTGTAGGTGAGGGAAAACCCCGACAGATCCTGCGCGGTGTGTATATATATCCCGCCAAGTGCTCACATGACCTTCCAACTGAGAAGAATGTGCTAAAGGAACGATCCTTAGCTGATGGTCGAATTCAATGA
>LPNX011080110.1:207082-245750 GCA_001517045.1 Pseudotsuga menziesii
ACCTGGAAAAGAGTGAGAAAGGACAAGTGGAAAAATGGAAATTTGATTCGATTGCTCGGGTCATTGGGGGATGCATAGGCTGAAATTACTTAGATGCTTTGGATGTTAGAAGAGCTTCCTTGCTTAGACTTACTTTGTCTTGCTCAGGATCGAGGGATCCCGCTAGGATTAATTGGATTGCTTTAATTGCTCCACACACCCCTGGGGCAGACACACTGCTTTAACCAATCTATTGCTTTATTCAACAGTGCAAATATTCAAAAGTATATACAGTATTGAACATATTCAATACAAGCCACATTTTCAATGATATATGCTTTAACCCTTCTATTGCTTTATTCAGCAGTGTAAATATTCAAAAGTATATACAGTGTTGAACATATTTAATACAAGCCAGATTTTCAATGATATATATTCTGATGTAAATTGAGTGTATATTGTCCACAATAGACTCAAGACTCAGTTGTTTTGAGATAACAAATTTTGGATTTGCCCAAAAACTGAACAAAACCCAAGAAGTCAATAGCTGTGACATAACACATTTGTTTCATCTGTATCTTTTCTCAAGAACACATTAATTAGTTTTTATCTTTTCTCAAGAACACATTCATTAGTTTTTTAACAGGACAAATCAGAAAAGTATAGTTCGACCAGCCCGCCTCTTCTCCCAGTCGATGGGTTCGAGCAGCCTCATCAATTTAGTTCCTTACCGAAATTGTAGAGCTTATAGGACATGAACTCACTGAAGAGGTTGATACGCTTACCAAATATGGGGGAATTGACAATGGTATCCTGGTTTTTTTTAGCCCTGATGGATGGAGGCCCTAGCAACGAACTGCTCTAATCTCTCAAAGGAAGTAGCTTAACTAATCAACAACGAGGTAGGTTCCAAGATTCCAACTAACTGAGAACGACGTTCGATGTATGTAAATAATGAGGTTCTGGTAGGACCAAGTCTGGTGCACCGTTTAGAGCTACATAGATGAGCAGGAAGAGCTGTTAGAATCCATTGCTATAGGGATGCAATAGGGCAGTAGCATATGGGAGCATAGATGCTGTATGGATCAGTATTTCCCATCTCCTCTGACATTTTATCTTCCAAATCTTTGCATAGCTTCGGATTTACATTTGATTTGGTACAGTTTCCTATCAAATCCTCATAAGTTCGACCTGATATCAATCCATGTGTCCACGGGTACGTAATTCCTGCATAAATTCAATGAGAATGCTTGAAAATTAAATAGTTTCAAAAACATAGAATTTATTGGGCCGCCTTTCAACAGAATTTGTCCAGTTTTAATTTTGACTAGACTAATTTTATATTGTTGTAAGATCTTGCGCAGAAAATTATTTTTCATTTTACTCATATTTATTCTGTGTCTGCAACTAATAAAATTGATTTTATTTGTTCTCACCAAACAAATTTGTGTTGAACTAACCAATATTCCTTTGAAATTAATGAAAGACGCTTGCAACAATCTCTGGTGGTGTAAAATTGTTGCAGCTAACTCTGGAATGTAATTTCCTACAATCATCCTCCGATAATCATCGTTAACACCCTCATTGAAATAGGCCATGAATTCTTTCATAGTATAAAAGTTTTGAGAAAATTCTGAGGACAAGTCTCTATAATTAAAAAGATAGACCTTACGTAACTTGTTACAGGATTTGAAATAAATAAAATTCACTTTGAATAGAGGGCTTTTTTGGGTCAGTTTTTCTGGCTCTGTCAAAGGAGACGTTGATGCTTGCTGTAAGCGCATCAAAAGCGCAGGCTGAGTATTTATCCCGTCCCTTTGTTCCATCAACTGCTTAACCAAATTTCTCACTGGTGTATATCTAGCATTTCTATATAGCAGCCAGTTTTGTTCCAAGTAACCTTCGTATTTGTTTATATCGGGGGCTTCTTTATTCGAACTCTGTTAGTATGTCTCTCAGGTAAGTTAGCATAAATGTACTCTCCTTGATCTTCTTTGCTATCAGTGATCATTTTCAAGTATGTAACTTCCCCGTAAGTTGTTCCTCTTTCAGCTTTGCTTTCTGTTCTGGTGATCAATTAGCTTTTTAAGTAAGTACTTGTCATCTGCTCAACCAAATTTCAAGCTACAGGAGACGGAGACAGAGACTCGGCTGAGTTTTCATGTGGGCATGTTTTTCTGGTTGATTATGCATTTTGTGTGTATTTATTTTAGACAATTGCTACCACTACATAAATATAATTCAAACGAAACTACCTTTTCTGAAACTCAACAGTTAATTATAAATTATGGTTTTATGTACTACGATCATTAACTTTTTGCTTTTTAATTAGGCAGGGACTTGCTGCTTAGCAGCCCATCTTGTTATATGATTAACTAGTTAAAAACTTTTGCATGCGTGTATTATTATCCATACCTAATAATTCGCATAAGTTTTTGCATGTATGTATATAAATGTATTATTATATTATTAACTAGTTAAAAACTTTTGCATGACATAATTATCAGTGAGTTCAGTTAAAAACTTTTGCCTGATGATAATTATCAACAAGTTCAGTTAATAACATTTGCATGACGTAATTATGAGCTAGTTATGACAATTTGCATGTAGTCAAAGGAAGGTACCACAACAAAATCAAATAGTTCAGTGAATACATAAGTCCACTAAAACATGAGAGGAACTTTTGAGAGGAACTTTTGTTTTACATGTAGGACGAAGACAAATAGTACCTAAAGTTTCAACATATTAATAACTCATTTGAATACTTTACCGGATGATTTGAGATCATACCTTGAAGATTATGGGATTAGCACTCTTGATCAGGCTATTAATCAGGGGACTGGTCTTTGGTTCTCCACTGTAGAACTGGATTTGGGGGAAGACTGGAGCAATTTATGGAACACATACACCAGGGGGCTGAATTACAATAGAATCAGCTTAAGCGAGGAAAATGATTCCCTCCTGTGGTCTTTTGGCAATTATGTTGGTCCCCTTAGCGCGGCTCGGGGTTATGATTGTATTCTCCATGATTATGCTGATGATGAGCATTCCTAGGTTTTGTCACATCTGTGGGCCATGAAATTACCCCTAAAACTCTTATGTTTTACCTGGCTGTTGACTATGGACAGAGTACTTACCTGGGATCATCTCCAATCCCGCGGTTTCTATGGGCCTAGTAGATGTGTTTTTTGCAAAAATGCTTTAGAGGATTGTGGTCATTTGTTCATGCTGTGTCCTTTCACAAAAAAAAACCTCCAGCATTTCTCGACCTCTTTGGGTTTCCCTCTTACTATACACAGCTCTGTTTTGTCTTTCTTATCACATTGGATTAATTCCACTTCACTTCATGCAACCTTTCGATTTACCCCGATTGTAGTCTTCTGGTACATTTGGCTCTTACGTAACCGATGTATTTTTGATAACGATAAACCGGTGGCCTCCTTGGTCATTTCCAACATTGAAAGCTGCCTTGCCATCCATCCTGTGCCTCTATTAAAGATACCTGTTAGACAGATTGGCCCGAAGCCTGTTCATACCTTCCCTGTGGGTTATTTTGATGGTGTTGCACAGCTACAAATGGGAGGTGCAGGTTTTGTGATCTTTATCAGCGACACTCATTTTCTTTGTTTTTCTGTTGGCTGTGGGGACAACACCAATACACGTGCTGAACTGCTGGCACTGTGGTCTGTTTTACGTGTCAATTTGCTGATGGGTCTGCCACTTCAATTGGTTCTGGGTGATTCAATGGTCATTATTACCTGGGTAAAAAGACTTGCTACTCTTGAGATACCCTCACTGAAACATTGGTGCGATGAGATATTTTCTATGCTACACACAGTCCCACCAGTGACCTTCAATCATATTTTTCGGGAGCACAATAAGCTAGCTGATAGTTTATCAAAAAAAGCACTCAATTTGGAAATGGGTAAAGGCTACTTCACAGAAACTTGGGATGATATGGTCATTGGAGAAGGATACTTTACTCTATTTTGATGGTCACATCTTTCATCGATATTGTTGGCACTTTACATGCTAATTTTAGCATGAGTATTGTTTGGAAATATGATATTTCTTTGTCTGTATTTTTTGTGACTTTTAGCTAGCTGTTTTGCTGCTCCACTAGACTGTATGTTTGCAGGGCACCTCAGATACATACCATTTTCTGACCTGGTTCGTCCAGGAATGATGAGAAAGCCTGCTTTTGATCAGGCTTTGTGCTGGTTATCTTTTGATTGGGCTGACTGATCTGTTTTTACTCTATATTGCTATTTGGATGGGGGCTGTTTAATGTACAGTCTACTACATGTATTTTGTATAAGATGTCTTTTAGATTCTAATGAATATCAAAGACTGGTATTTTTTCTCTGAAAAAAAAAACTCATTTGAATACTTGGCTGCAAGTTTATTGGTGTTGTTCTCAAATTTCAAAGAGCTACATATCGTAATATTTTGATAGCCAGTTCATTGTTATGAATTATTAGAAGAGATCAGCAAAGTAGGTCGTGAATTCATTTCAATACTTTGCCAGAAGCTTGCTGTTATTATTTCCGAATCTGTAAAATCTATGGATCTTAATTTTTTAAGCAAGGCTCGTTGTTATAAATTTTTAAAAGAGATGGGGAAAGGAACTCATGGAACAGTTTGGAAGACAGTAGAGCAAGTTTCAGGCAGAGTTTGTGCCATCAAGAAAATGAATGGAAAGTTCTCTAAATATGAAAATCATAGCAATCTTGCAGAGGTGAACTGCTTACAGAATTTGAGACCTCATAAGAACATACTTGGGCTGCATGATGTCATATTGGATGGCAGCACCTTGTCTTTGGTTTTTGATTTTATGGAATGTCATCTGTTAGAGCTCATACTGAGAGGTAGAAGCAGTCCATTCTCAGATGCCAAGGTGCGCAACTTTTGATTCCGGAGTTTGAAAGGGTTGGCTCACATGCACAAAGAAGGATATTTCCATCGCGACCTGAAGCCAGAAAACTTGTTGGTGAGTGGAGATATTATAAAAAATTATTGATTTCGGACTGGATAAGAACCTGCGAGATGATGTCAATGAGCCACTCCAATCTTATGTTGGGACACGTCCATATAGAGCACCAGAACTTCTTCTTGGATCTATTCACTATGACTTCGCCATTGATATGTGGGCGATAGGGTGTTACCATGGTGGAGCTCTTCATTGGCAACCCACTATTTTCAGGCTCCAACATGGTAGAATATATGAATGACATTTACTCTGTCATTGGTTCTCCTAAAGAGAAAACTTGGCTTCCAGGATTAGAGCTTGCTGCCCCCATGAAGTACAAATTTCTGGAAAAGTTTGTGAAGGTTAGTTCTATTAGACAATTGTGTTCTTTACTACCGAATGCAAGTGCTTAGGCCATTGGTCTTATGAATCTCTTGTTGTCATGGAATCCTAAGAGAAGACCCACAGCAATAGAAGCACTGCATCATCCTTTCTTTTATGTTATTCTTGGATTTTTCTTGGTGTTTCCTTCAAAATTCCATGGTGTGCGGAAGCCTTGTGATCATAATGGAGGAATGGGCAAGTTGCAGATTAATCCAATTAGGAATAATAGATCTATTGCATCTACATCAAATGCGGTGCACCAATTTGAATATGTGAACAACTGGCCAACGAACCATTTTAGGTCAAGTTTTCAATACTCAATTTGGCAAGAGATTGGATTTATGGGGTCATATCAAACTCCTGTAACGTAGTTCGCTCATGTAAATCTACCATTATACCAGTTTCCATTTATGGCCCCAAGTTTTTTCATCGATGACAATCAAGAAGTTGTTTCATTAACGGCTAACAACTGGCCAGCGAAGCAGTTTAGGTCGAGTATAAAGTTTCCATTATACCCATTTCCATTTATTCACCCGAAGCAGGAATGCTACAAATGCTCACGTTATAGCTGAGAAACAGGAAGGAAACAGAACCCCCAACTTGTCTGAATTCACTTGTGTTTGAATGATAGCGGCAAAGCCTCCAGTCTCAGTTTATTGTCGATGTTTTTATCATATACCTGTAGTGTATTTTATATTGCGTGTATTTAAAAATATTTCAAAATAATACAAAAATATGAAGTATATTTATATACTTACATTTTTTTTAGACAATAATGGAAAAAGGATTGAATTAGTGGCCAACAAACTAGTTGTCGGGTGTTATAAGACAAAGGAGTTTAACTTCAGCAAAAAACTTGGATTGACTAACATCAAGCTGAGGAATACAACAAAACCCAGAACATGATCTCCTGGAAGACTAAGGGTATGACACTTGGACAATGCATTAGCTACCGCATCTAGCCCGATAATAATAAAAAACAGAGAAGAACTGTTGCAAATCTTCACAAACTTCACTTTAGCTTTGGATCTTTGGGCCATTCTCCCGTAAGCTTTTTTATTTTGACTTGAAGCCTCCTAGAACGTTTTCCAAAATCGCCATGAACATTGGACAAGTATTTGAACTTGGAGATCATCTCATTAGTGAGCTCCTCGCGTAGCGTGGAGAGATCCTGATTGAGGGTCGCCCATCTCGTGATACTGTTGTTTTCCATGTTGAGCATGATCCTTGCTTGCTCCCGGACTAAGTTTTTAACACTGTCTAGCTCTAACTACAACTCTGCCAAATGATCCTCTGTAGAAGGCCTGGGATTGGAGCTAGAGGCCATGAATTCTGATCTAGAAGGAGCCTGAATTTCTCTTCTGCTAAAGAAACTAACCGTCGGTCTGAGAGAAGAAGCTTGGCAACGTTCAAAGCCATGACCAAATAAATAGCCTTCAATTCATGGAGTTCACGTGATTTCTGGCAGTGATGTCGAGGAGGGCCTACTCCATCGTTTGAGATTCCCTGAACAGATGGAGAGTTGCAAACGCCAGGAAATGCAGGATCATGCCAGAGGATCTTGAAATGGATTTGCATTTCTGCTAGCAAACATTTGAATGACATAAAGAAGTATCTTTGACTCCTTGACCGGTAGGTCTATTTACTGAGAATCGTCTCTGTCAGGGGATGAATGATAACATCTTGTTGTAATTTCACATATCACATAGGGTTACCAATAATACATACTAAAACATACATACATAACAGAGACAAGAGATAAGAACAAGTAGAAGAACATATTATATTAACATGAAAGGGTCCATACAATACAGAGAACTGAACCAAGTTCTCATCTAGCTCAATAGCCTGATATATATGAATTACAAACAGTTACAAATAACTACATGTCGGTTCGGTCAACCGACATGACCTTATGTGGCCAACCTAATCTCTAATTAGTCGGCTGATCGACTTAGTCGGGTAATCAACTAAGTCGGCTATCGTTCAAGTCGGCTTACCGACTTGCTCCTCCAACATCTCCCCCATGAACAAAACGTTTCTTCGTCCCGAAGAAACAGGGAGGTACCAAAATCTCTTCGCCTATCTAAGTAGTCATTTCTGTTCTTGATCTTCATGGGCTGTGAAGTCTGATGGTTGGTCTTTTCTGTACGCAGACTTCGACAATTGCTTCAGCTGTCACTGCTAGCTGATGCTGGAAATCCATCCAACTCTATAGTATTTTATGTATGTCAATGGTTAGTGTAGTCAACATTTTCTCTTGAATGGAAAGTTCTGCTATTCTTTCCATGTCGGGGCCCATAAACTGGTCCTTTTCCTCTGCTGTCTCAAACAGTCGTTTCATCTATGGGCAGATGATGTCTAGTTTTTCTAGGTTTGGAATGGCTTGCTGCACCCACTGATGTGCTTGTCGCTCGAGCTTCTGCAATTTGGTTGTTTCAAACACTATTTGATTTTTTATTGTGCTTTGAAGTGCTTCCTCTGTGCTGTTTCTCTTCTCAAGCGCTTGGATTTCTTGTTGGGTCTGTCGGGTTTGCTGATAGACTTGCCCATAATAAGCAGGCCAATCTCTTAGTACTTCTTCCGTAATAACCGACTCCTCCATGTGACCTTGGAGTACCTTGTATGATTTCTGTAAAAGCTGTATGTTGCTGCATCAACAGTTGAGTTGTTTCTTCTTTCTACTCTTCTTTTGTATCCTGTATATGTGCCTATAGCATTGACACCACGCTCTCAAACAACTGATAAGCTCTTTCTAGCGGCTTGTCGGTGTCGACCTCTGTTGGTCCTGGTATCACAGACTGGACCAGGTTTCTGCATTTGTTAAGGAACATGGCTTGTTCTTTTTCATTGTTTTCAAGCTCCTTACGTCTATGTTGGCTCCTTGTCTTTGCTTCAATTGCCAGTGTTTCCAAGAGTTTCCCTAATTCTCCATCCCTCAATTT
This sequence comes from Pseudotsuga menziesii, assembly GCA_001517045.1. Lineage (NCBI taxonomy): Eukaryota > Viridiplantae > Streptophyta > Pinopsida > Pinales > Pinaceae > Pseudotsuga > Pseudotsuga menziesii. The sequence goes on from LPNX011080110.1 coordinate 215,360, forward strand.
GGTTGCATCGACTGCAGTGGTCGACCCAAGTTGACTGATATGGACCTTTGTCGTTTGTCCTTGATGGTCCTTCTTCTTTTTGTCTTTCTTCTTTTTGTGCTTTTGTTGCTCTGCTTGCTTTGGCACCTGTGTACCTGCAAGAGTCTAAGTTGGATTGTCTGGTTGCTGGCTAGCAGTGATTGATGAAATTTATGGTTGGGTCAGTTGGATGACTACTGTACCTGGTTGTGCATCTGGTTGTTTGGATATAGAGGGTCCAGATGTGGATGTGGTTGGTGCTAATGGTTGCGGTGGAGGTGGTTCTAGTGCAGCTGGTTTGATTATAGGTTCTGAGTCAGGGGGTGGTGGCGATGGCGTTGGTGAATGGTCGGGTGTGATTGGGTTGGTGGAGGGCGGGTAATGGTTCGTGGATCTGCGGGGGTGAATCCAAGTCGAAGAATAGTTGGTCGATTTCTCGATTTATTTCCTCCATGTTTTCTCCTTCCTCATCCCCAGTCGGTTCAAGAGCTGGTGGGTGGGGTTCGGGGATGGTTGGGATGAGAGATGTAGTCCGACTTGCGACAATGGCAGCTTCTTTGTCGAGGTTTCTTTGAAACGTCGAACTTATAATTGCCACAGTCTTCGGCCTCTTGGGTACTTGGCCAGGTTGGGGAGCGGGTAGTCTGGATCCGCCAACTTCGAACAAAGGGGCTTTGGCGGAGATCTTTTGAACCGTGGTGAGTAGCTACGACAATTTTTCAATGTATGCCTGGAGATCTCTGTCGTGGTCGAAATTTTCCTTCAAGGTCTTCGACATAGCATTCTTGCATATGTCGAGTGGGATTATGGAAGGTTGTTCTGGAATTATCTCTTGTTTGATTTTGGTCGAAAAAGGGGGTGGAGGTGTAGACACGAGATCCACAACATTTTCAGCCGTCGAAGTGTTTGTGCTTTTCGCCCTCTTTGGATGACCTTGTTGTGCCCCTGGTTCGACAAATATTTGGAACTGGGTCTCCACCGGGACTTTGTTTGCTGCAACGTCTTTGATAATGCCGCATGCTGTAGCTACCAATTCTTCCTCGTCTTCTGAGGACTCTGGAATGATAAGCTTGTGCTTACCCTTCCCCTGCTCCTGTTCTTGAATTTTCTTTCTTTTTCTTGAGGCTGCTATCTCCTTTGACAATTTGCTTATGTTTTCTTTGGTGACAGCATACTTTGGATCTTCAGTTTCTATTTCTCGCGTTGGGTCTTGAGTCGAGTTGATGCTTTCTTCAGCCAGATTGGTTACCTATTGTTCTATTTGTGTCTCTTTCCTTTGTGCTATCGAAGGTTTGATTATGATTTGTAGTCGATCGGTGCCTTCGACTAGTGTCTCTTCCGACACAAATGTGCTGATGTATAATTTGAGCTCGTAATCTTCCTCCTTCTCCTGGTCTGTCAGCAGCTCTTCTATAGAGAAGTCTATTTCTTTTACCCTTGCTGGTATTGACAGTTTTGTACCCATCTATCAATCTAGCTCTCGAAAAATCTCTTCGAATGTTGGTTAGTAGTCGAGAGACCTCGCCTTTGCCTTGGCGCCTTGCATGTACCACACCGCGGTATGGTCAAGTTCTAACTGGATGTGGGCATTTTTGGGCAGATTTCGTCGGATGTTCTGGGGCACCCTTCATCTGGTCATGCGGACTTTCAGCTGTTGGAACCAGTTTTATAACATCACTTTTCTATTTGCAAGTTCTCTTAGTGTTCCATTCTGGGAGAATGGTTTGAATCTCCACATATGAAATTTTGTCGGTTCTTGAAATTGTTTGTCCCCGACAGGGCACAAGGAGTACATGACTATCCATAACATAAGGGATGGGAACCTTATAATTCCTCCTGACTCCTAACATTTTTTGCAGATGCCTTTGAGCATGTTGGCGACATACTCAGCCCATCTGTATATCTTTCCTGTGTGGGCAATGGTATCCACTACCTCCAACATATCCAGTTTGAGGTCGCTTCCTCGACCTGTCGGTGTAAGTGCAGTGGCTATGATTTTGGCCACTATTTGCGGCGTTCGAGTTTGTATTTGGCTAATCATTAGCCCTTTGGATTTTTAGCTGATGTTGATCTTGTTAGCTCCTCGACCAGTCCTTCTTTTATACTAACCAGTACTGGTTCTCCTTGGTTTGACAGACCTGTCAATTTGTAGATTACTTCCCCAGAGATGTCGACCGGTCGGTCGAAGTAAAATCTGTCGTTGTGGTACCGGCTTATGATAAATTTCACTGCCATTTCCTTTGTGACTCCAAAACTGGCCATGAGCAACGCATTGATGTTGTTTACAATGGTGTTTCGGTTGATTTTCTCTACAGCTGCGGTAGGATTTTTGTCGACATATGCCCATTCTTTTATCTCAGCCCATAATTTTATCCATGAGCTCTCGTGAACCTTAGTGTTCTTGACGTTCTTTAATCTCCTTACTAAGGGTGTCTCCGCAGTTTGTAGTTCTTTGGCCTTGGCTACAGCTCTAGTTTGTTTTGGTGCCATCTTGTCGATTTGCTGGTCGATTTTACTTTGGTATTCTTGGCTTTCAGTCATCTGATTGCTTAGTTGCTCTCTCTGTTTGAAATGCGGTAAATGATCCTTTGGCGGTTCAGTATTTATAGTTGATGCATTGGATGTTTTTGTCGATGGGTGTATTAATGGCGGACGTGATGGTCCAGCATGAACATTTGAGTTTGCATTAATGGTGATTTGGTTTTGGTGCTCGTAGTCATGAATGCGCGATGGGACTGTCGAGGTCGTTGGTCGATGTCGGTCATGAAAATGGTCGATGGTGTTATGTCGATGGGCGTGATGTCGGTTGTCGTAGTGGTGATTCCCTATCATATTTTTGTGTGTGTATCAGTACTATTTTTCTTTTTGGATTCTTATATTTTTATAGATTTTGTTTAACCGTTATGGTCGGGTTTTTTTTTATAGACTTGTTTAGTTTCTATAGCGTTTTAGTCGGGCACCATTAACAAGTTTCCAAAATACTATGCCTTGTAACATCCTTAGTCAGACTGATCCATTGGCATGTATCTCTTCGACAACATAGGGTCCCATCCATTCTGTATGTAGCTTTTTAGGTTTTCCTTTTACCCGACTATTGTATAGTAAGGCAAGGTCTCCTACCAACAGGTTTTTTTTTTTATGTTTCGATTGTGCCATGCTTTTTGTTGTTGTTTCTGGATTTCTTCACGTTGTATTGCGATTAGTCGATGTTCTTCCAGTTTATTTAGTTGCAGCAGTCGGTCTTTTCTTCCTTGTTCAACATTGACATGTAAAATCTCGACGATAATAGGTGTCTGTTGTCGGAAGTGTAGTGGAACTACTACTTCTTGTCCATAAACTAGTCGAAAGGGGGTTTGGTCGGTTGAGCATTTGTATGTTGTTCTGTATGCCCATAGTACTGTAGGTATCTTTTCATCCCAGACATCCTTGTCAGTATTACATATTTTTGTTAATCCTTTTGTTAATGTTTTATTAAATGCTTCAATTGCTCCATTCGACTGAGGGTGGTAAGCTGTACTCCATTGGTGGTCGATTTGGAACTGGTCTGTTAATGTTTTAATAGTTTTATTAATAAAGTGTATTCCTTGGTCACTGATTAGGGTTAGTGGACATCCAAATCGGGTAATGATATTTTCGTAGATAAATTTGGCGGCTATCTCACTGGAACATGTGTCGACTGGTTCTGCCTCTGCCCATTTGGTTACATACTCGACTGCAGTTATTACATACCTTGCACCTGTTCTTTTTGCTGGTATGGGAAATGGCCCTATGAAGTCGATAGCCCAAATTTCAAATGTCAAACTTGGGTTTACTGATATCAGGGGCATTTCTGTACTAGGCAGGGGTCGGCCCAGTCGTTGACATCTGTCACATTGACATACAACATTTTTGTAGTCTTTGTAAAGTGTTGGCCACCACAACCCTGATTGTTGGATTTTCTTTGCAATCGTTTCTGCTTGGAAGTGTCCTTCGGCAGGTCCGTAATGTGCTTAATGCATAATATTATTTCTTTCATGTTCTATAACACACCTTCTGAGGATGTCGTCTAATCCCATTTTATATAGGAATCCATTTATGAGGCTATAAGGTGCAGCTTTCATGGCTAAGATTTGTTTCTTCTTAGTATTCATGTCTTCTGGTGCTTGTTCTTTTTCTAAGAACTGTGCAATTTCCTCCAATTCTGCTGGGACTGATTCTATTTGAAATAGATGTGCATCCGGTAAGCCATCTTCGACTCCTGTCGATTCCTCTCCTGTGTCGATTTTGGATAAATGGTCAGGACCGACATTTAGCTTACCTGGTCTGATGACGACTTCGAATTCAAATTCTTGGAATAGAAGTAGCCATCGACAAATTCTTCCATGGAGTAGAGGCTTATTTACGAGGTATTTTAGTGCTTGGTGGTCGGGATAGAAGACAAATGGATTAGCTAGTAGGTAGTGTCGATATTTTTGTAGTGCGAAGACCATTCCTAATGCTTCTCTTTCTATTGTCGAGTAGTTTCTTTCAGCTTTGTTTAATTTTCTGCTACTGTAAACTATAGGTTAATCCATTCCATCATCTCCTGGTTGAGGTAGGATTGCTCCTATTGCTAGACCTAATGCATCAATATGTACATGGAATTTAATCGACCAGTTTGGAAACCTTAGGATGGGTGCTTCGACTAGCTTTCTTTTTAGTTTTTCAAATGATATGTTGCACTCCTCTGTCCAGTCAAACTCCTAATCCTCTCTTAGCAATTCTTCCAGTGGGTATGTCATATCTGAATAGTGTCTTATGAATTTTCTATAATATCCTGTATGACCAAGCAGTACCCTGACTTGTTTTGGATTCATTGGTGGTTTTAAGTCAAGGATGATTTTTATTTTTGTGAAGTCGACTTTAATACCTTCTTTACAGACAATGTGTCCTAATAGTATCCCTAAAGGAGTTAGAAATATGCACTTCTTGATGTTCAAAAATAGTTGGATTTGTCTGCACCGTTCCAACATAAGCCTTAACCATTTACAATGGTCTTTCAGTGTAAAGTATATTGTCCAATCGTCGAAATATACTGCCATTGTTTTGTAAATGTACTCCTGAAACGTTTTAACCACAATCCTTGAAAATACTATAGGTGCATTTTTAAGTCCAAAAGGCATAACCCTGTAAGCAAATGAGCCAAATTCACATATAAATTTTGTCTTTTTTCTAATCTTCTTTAGCTATTGGTACTTGATTATAACCTGAGAATCCATATGTAAATGAGAAGCATTCATGTCCTGCGACCTCATTTAAGATTTCATCTGCATAAGGAGTTGGAAATGGGTCTGTTAATGTAACTTTATTGAGTTCTCTGAAGTCGACACAGATCCTTAGCTTGGTTGGATCATGTTTCTTTGGTTGAACTACCATTGGACTTACCCATTCTGATTGGTCAATAGGGTAGATGATTCCTGCAGCAAGCATGTTATCAATCTCTTTCTTGACTATCTCTTTGTATTTATGAGCTAGTTTATATGGTCTTTTCTTCACAGGTCGAACATCAGGTTTAATGTCGATCTTCATTTCACCCATTTCATGTACTAGACCTTTGAGATCCTTATAGTCTCTACCAAATACATCCTGAAATTCTTTCAGTAGGTTTACTATTTCTGTCGTCTGTGCTTCAGTCCAGTAGTCTCCATTTTTTGCTATTTTTGATCGATCATCATTTGATATGTCGACTTGTTTAATTTTCACCTTAGCGTCAAACCATTCAGGGGATTTTGTCTCATTGATTAGTCAAATCCCTTCTTTGAACTGTGAGAATGTAGCAGGAAAGTATGCTGCAGTCATTCGGTCGATGTCTTCCTTGTCGGTTGTCTCGACTTTAAGTACTGTGCGAATTGGTTTTGTTGTTTCGGTATGGTTTGATTTCCATCTAAAGCTTTTCCCTTCCGAATTTTCATTTTCCATCTGTAGTCTTGTTAACTGTAGTATGGTCCCGGTTTGTATGATGTTACAGTTTATTGTTGGTCGGTTGTCTTTTAAGGGTTTGTTTTCTGTCGATTGTATAAATGCTTTAATCTGTTTTGTTGTTTCGACCAAATTCTCATTTTGTGGTACAAAATTGAAATCTTTGATAAAGTTCTCTTTGAGTTCATGCCATAGGAATGTTTCACCTCGAGCTTCTTCCATTTTATACCATTTGTTTGTTAAGTCGAAGAGTGTTGATGGAAACAGGTGTGGCCATGCACGTTCATCTTTATATACAATTCTTCTCCATTCTTTTTCACATGTCTTTATGTGGTTTTATGGATCTTGTCCTTGGGTAAATATAAGTATCTGAGCCTGGTTGGTTAATTTCTTTCCTCCAAATCTTTCTATGGAGAAAGTTGAAGCTATTGTCCATGTCTGCAGTCTTGACTGATGGGTATCCCACCATCTAGCAGCTTGGCCTGTAAAAGTTTCCACTAAGCTTTGTAGTTGGACATGTTCACCAATGTTCCTAGATACTTGCTCTACATGCATAACTGGTGATTCTCTTTCTTTATATCTTGGGATTTTTGTGATATTTATATTTGTTGGTTTCAAGGTGGGATATTCCCTAGTTTTATTCTCAAATGTTTTTGGGATGATGGACACCACAAAGCATTGTTTGACTGGTTTCTCCTGTACTTTTTGAATGGTCCAGCATCCTCTTGCTTTTGTTTCATAGTTTTAAACCTCCCAATCATATAGTTCTGCATCTGAATTATATCCTACTGAGTCTTGGTTTCCTAAGTAAAGTTCACCATATATATTAGGTTATGTGTAATCTTCATTATTCTGTATCTATAGTTGTTGGATGTCAACTTCTTCATCAATTGGTTTTGTCCAAGGTTCTCCTTGGGATGGATGAATAAGTACAATGACCTTTTGTCTGTTTCCTTTTAATTTTATTCTTTCTTTGTCTAAGGATATCGAGGCTTTCATTTTTCTTCCCTAAGGTCGACCTACTAATGTTGGGAAGGAGCTGGATCCTTCCTTGGGGTCAATAATTTCAAATTCAACTTTGGTCGATATTCCTTTTATCGTTGTGTCGACATTTTCTCAGACTCCAATAGGTTCAATTAGACCTTAGTCGGCTAGTTTCAGGTATATGCCTAATCCGTATAATCGAGGTCTTCCTAACTGTTCCCATGTGTTTCGAGGCATAATATTTACCTGTGATCCGAAATCGAGCACAACTTGTCGGACGTGGTATCCTTCGATTTCCAGGTCAACAAGTGGGTCGGCATCACTTTTATCTTTTTGATTTAGACTGCAGATACTCTTTGTTTGTTTTTCAGTGTTGTTGTTGTGTTTTATTTTATATAATAAGTCGATGAATTGAGATACTGAGTTATATTTTTGGACTAATTGTATTAACTCTTTTACTGTGCTATGTCGATTGTCGTTATCTTCTTCTTGTTGGGCAAACTCTCTAAATACATTTGTTGTTGTTGATGTATTTGTAACTTCGGAATGTATTCATCTATGTATCTTATGTATTGTAACCCGATGTTTATTCCGAGATGTATCTATTATGTATTTGAGTCATGTTGTCATGTCCCGATGTTCCGATCAGGAGGATCAATAATGTAAACAAGTCATGTCAAGTCATAATGGGTAACCCTCCGATTGTGTAAGGGTTAAAGCCCCCGCAGTTCCGGGGCACTAGGGTTATTAGACTCTCCAAGTAGAGGTCGGCCCTAGTATGGTTTTAGTCATGTCGAGATTAGTATAAATAGAGATCTGAGATCTCTATTTAGCAGACATCACTCACACACTCAAGTGTAGTGCATAGTTGATGAAGGAGAAGACACTGGGGCTAGACAAGAAGAAGATTACTGCTGTCGGGAGTGCATCTTGCTGTTTTGGGGTTTTACATCTTGTGTGGTTTCTATCTCTGAGGAAGTTGCAGGGTTTTATCCATTTATGGTTTCCCCGATCAAAAACACTATGTTCATTGTCTCTTGTGCTTGATTGTTGTACTTGTTATTCTCTCAGTAAAGATCCTAACATAATGCTAACTTAATGTTGAAAAACTAACAGTTGCATCTTTATATATTTGTTTTTCTTTAACTGGATTGGGATAAACATTATTTTCTTTTATTTTTCTTATTCGTGGGTCATCACTCCCGATTTTTGTCCCTTGTCGGGTTACCATATGCAAATTCTTTGTATTTATTACATCATTTTTTTCAACACACGACAAGACATTAACATTTTTCTTCTTATTTATTTTTTCAAGCATGGTAGGGAAATGCTCTAATGAGTGATCCCCTACTCCACAACTAGTACAGAATTTGAGGTCAGTTTTGTCCTTGTATGGATAGTCTGCATATCGGTGTCCTTCCTTGTAACATGCGAAACATTGGATGGGCCGACATGACCGGTTGTCTCGATTCCCAGAGAATCGACCTCGACCTCCATAGCCTCCACATCGGTTGTCGAATCGGGGCTCGTATCGATGACCATCGTACCTTTGATTGTTCTGATCATTTGGCGCATTGTGTTTCTCATTGTTCTATGCAACTACGTTGGTCTGGTAGACTGCGTGATAATTATGTCGGTTCTTTAGGTTTAGATGGCAGTCGGCCATGGCGTGATTCTTTGTTTCGCAAATAGCACACCAAGATGCTTTGTCATTCTTCATGTTGAATGGGCAATCTTTTGTCATGTGATCTCCATGCTCTTGGCAAATGTCACAAAAACACTTTGTTTGTACAAAGCGAACGTCCTGTCGGCTGATATCCTGTCAACAGTTGTCTTTTGAATGTTCGGTCGTTGAGCACTTCGTGCACCAGATATCCTGACTCTTAAGGTTTAATTATTTTAATGATTTCTGCATGATCTCAAGTTGTTCCTCCAGTCTATGATCTGTGGGGTATGCTAGAATATCTTCATCCATTTCTACTTGGAGAGCTTTTGTAAGCGCATCTTCATAAGTTTTGAACGTCTCCAGACTTATGTGGTGGCAAATTTTCTGTGACAAACCTGCAAGAAACCAGTAGATTAATAGTTTCTCATCAATGACATAATCCAACTGGTTGAGAAGGCCTTTCCATCGTTTGTCGTAGTCACTGATAGTTTCTCCTAGTTTTTGTGATGTTGTCTTTAATTTCTTTGCTGTCAGATGTTTTGCATCTGGAGTTTTAAAGAACGATAGAAATTGCATTTTGACTTCAGCTTTAGTTGCTTGGGGGGTTCTCTTAGAAAATTTCATATACCATGTTAATGCCCTTTTCCTCAAGGCACCAGCGAACTGCGCCATCTGTCTGTCTTCATCTATAACTTGGTTTGCCTTCCAATTCGACTCACAGATGAACCAATGTCTTCTGGGGTTCTCATCGCCCTCATATAGAGGGACGTGTGCTGACCCGTGACCCATGTCGGAGTCACTGTCACTGTATTCTTCAGGAGGTGGCGGTGGTGGAGGTGGTGGTGGGGGTAGTGGGGTTATTTGCTTATTCCTTTCTGCAGAACTATTGTCAACGGAACTCTCGTTCCCGTCGGTTGTTTTATTTGTCATTTCCTCTTCGACAAACAGTCGATCAATGTCGACTTCTTTTGTCGATGTCCAACTGCAATTATTTGTCTGCAGATCTAAATTTTCTATGTTCTCCAAAGTTGTATTTGGCAAGGGGGGTGCTCCTTCATGTGTCGGGTAAAGTAAGTGTATACTTCTGTTGGAGGGTATCGCTTGAAGTGTAACCCAATTTCCTTCTTCTCGTCGACAGATAAGTAGATGATTATCATCGTTTCTCTCGTCGTCTAGTTGGCTCCATATATAAAAGTCACCAGCTCTTAGTCTGAGGTCCTCTTCGACAATGGCTTGTATCCGGGTACTCGGATTCGTCGGAGATAGAGGTCTTACCTCCTGGGGAATTTCTAATTGGAGAGATTCTCACTGCTCTATCCATAAATATTCTTCCATAGGGGACGCCTCTTCTTTCACGCCTTCTTTTTGTCGGTCATGACCTGACTCTGGCAGATTTCTCTCTTTTTCGGTCACCCTAGTACTCATTCCTCTTTACAGCGCTATAGCTCTTTCTCTTCTTTCTTCCCTTCTTTGCAGCCTCTTCTCCCTCTTTATTTTCTGAACATCCGTCATACCTTTGTGTGACATTGTCTTTTCAATTTCCCTTTTCGATTGACTTCTCATCACTGGTGAATGGTATCTTCTTTAGTCGACTAGAATCCTCTCCACTTTACCCCGACATATGACTAGCTACCCCCCCATAGCCTACCCAACGCTCTAGAAAGCCCAGATAGTTCTGTTTACTTACTTAGGAAGTATTCCCACTCCCTTTCGGTAATGAATTTTTCCCACCTCTTTTGTTTTTCCACCCATTTAGGGTTTAATGGCGGTCCACGTAGTGATGGACGAGGTTCAACGATATGACCCACTCCTTTCTCTATCAGGAATTTAAACAGCAAGGTCGGTAAAGAACATAAGAATTGCTTGGTGAGGTCTGTATAGAATTTCTTCTTGATGATTTCCATCGAAGTTCATTCTTCTATACCTTGTTCCTAGCAGAATTCGTCGATGATCTTTTCAAACCACTCCGACAGGTTTGTCCTTCCCCCTCGAATCAATTTTTCTAGCAGCTGTTGATCTTTAGTCGCTTCCGGATTTTTCATCCAGAAGTTTTTTCAAGAGCTAGGGCACTGATTCTACAAAATTCTCATGAGTCTCGCTAAAGAACATTTCTTTTGCTTGACCAGTCGTTAATCTATTTCTTCGTGCGTAATTTTGCAAGTAGTTTGCTATTTTATGCTCCCACTAGTCCTTAATCTCATGTTATGGTATCATCTGCTTGTATACATCTCAGACATGTACTACCGGCAACGAAACCAGTGTTGTAATCTCACAGATCACATAGGGTTACCAATAATACATACTAAAACATACATACATAACAGAGACAAGAGATAAGAACAAGTAGAATAACAAATTATATTAACATGAAAGGGTCCATACAATACAGAGAATTGAACCAAGTTCTCATCTAGCTCAACAGCCTAATATATATTAATTACAAACAGTTACAAATAACTACCTGTCAGTTCGGTCAACCAACACGACCTTATGTGGCTGACCTAATCTCTAATTAGTCGGTTGATCGACTTAGTCAGGTAATCGACTAAGTCGGCTATCGTTCAAGTCGGCTTACCGACTTGCTCCTCCAACACATCTCGACCCCATCAATTGATAGTCTCCCCTTGCACATTAGCATTCCTTTGTTTGCTTTTGAATCCGCCAATGAGTTTAGCCCCCGAAGGATATGGAAGAACCAGACCTTCATGAATTTGTGCAGCAGAAGACTAATTTTCTTGAGAATTTGTTTTAAGTTGACCTGGCTTGGCTTCCTTTGCGTTTTCAAGGCCTGGATAATTACCTTGGAGTCTCCAAATACAACTAAATTATGAATAGTCCTGACTACAACTAGACTTAGGGCCTACCAGAGAGCGAGATACTCCTCTTTGTTGTTCAAGATAGAACCAAGGCCCCAAGCATATTCCAACTCCATCATACCATTAGGGCCCAGGAGGATCCCTCCCCCGGCATCCACGCCTAGATTTCCCTTCGAAGCGTCATCAGAGAACAAGAAGTGCTCTTCTAGAGTCGATCTCCACTTTATAAAATATTTTCTTCCATACGTACTTCCCAACAAGCTCTCAAGACTGGGTTGGGAATTTTTATATGATGGTGGTTTGGAACAAACTCCATAAACCAATGGTCTTCATCATGGTCCAAGAACTCTAAATTTTTTAGGGAAGTCTTAGATTCCAGAATCTCAACCAGAAATTCCTTTACCTTATTTGCGATCTGAATTGAGTTATAGCTTTCCCCTCAGAAAATCCTATTATTTCTTTCAATCCAAATTTTCCACATGGTAAATTTGGGAAGCCACATCCAGCAAGTTTTAAGAAGATCCTTCTGCCTCAAAAGGAACAGGGATCGATTAGACCAACTATTAAGGAGATCAGGAATGTTCATGAAAAGAGAGAAATGAGTTGGATCTAAATTTAAGACCTTGTCCCAGACTTGTTTTGCAAAAGGGCAAGCTAGCAGCAAATGATCTGTGTTTTCTTCCTCTTTTGATCACAGTGGGCATCTAGAGGGACCTTCCCAGCCTCTTCTTCTTAATTGTTCACTTGTTAAGATACTCTTGTGTGCCAACGTCCAAGTGAACATGTCAATTTTGGGGATCGAGACAAATGACCAGATTGTCTTCCAAGGAGATTGATTTGGCGGGACGTGCGGGATTTCCTGTAAGGATTTATAGCCTACAGCAGCTGAGTACTTACGAGTGGATGAGACCCGTCCTCTTTTGTCTTTGGCTAAGGCTTTAATGGGAGCTTTCCCTTGAATAACCTCGAGCAGAAGTTTGGATTCCATCTCCAGCCTTTCTGGAAAGTTCCCTAGGTCCCAGCGATTCCAACTACGATCCTCATCATCTTCCCAACATGAGATGTCCCAGAGCATGAGGATATTGTTGGAGTGGAGCCAAATTTTTATGTTAGTCAGTCCTATTTGATGATCAAGCAACGAGTCACCGAGAATTGAGTCCTCCCAAATCCTTATGCGTTTTCCATTGCCTGGAATCCAGGTGAGCTTAGATTTGAAATGGTCAAGCGATCTAAGGCAGAGCGAGAAGATCAACGATCCTCTTGGAACTTTTGGAGGGTGGTCCACGCATCTTATCTGGTTTCCATGAAAGTATTTTTTCCAGAGGACTTGCTTACTTCAAGGGGATTTTCCAGAGATTAAATTCCACAACAGTTTGGCTCCCATAGCAAAATTTTGGGTAGCCATGTCTCGGATGTGAAGACCTTCTTCCAGACTCGGCTTTTTAATTTTATCCCAGCTTACTAAATGGAGCTTCCTCTCGTTCTTCCTTCTGCCTTCCCAAAGGAATCTTCTCAATAGACTATCAATTTTGATAATGATGGATTTTGGAGCTAGGAGGATTGAATTCTGGTAGATAGGAAGACTTGTCAGAACCGACTTCAGCAGGACCACTTTCCCTACGAGGTTTAACCAAGTGTATCCCCATGCATGGATCCGAAGTTTCAATTTGTCCAGAAGGGGCAGCCAGTGAGCCACTCTAGGGGCAGCTTTGAAAATTGGGATTCCCAAATACTTGAACGAATCCCAAGCTGTGGAGCCTTCCATCTCTAAGGCTCTGGTGATTTCGAGCATCTCTCTAGGTGAGTTGTTCCAACCGCAGATCTTACTTTTTTGGAAGTTTATTTTGCTGACTGATATATCTTTGTATCTATCAAAAAAATCCTAGCGGAGATGACACTGGCTCCTCCCAGAAGCAGAGTATCATCTGCAAACTACGCATGATTGATGTCTTTGGCATTTGAAACCATTCTGAGGCCCGATAGGGAGTGAGTCTGTTGGCAATGTTCCAGTTGGAAGCTTAGAACTGAGGCTTGGATGGAATAAAGAAGAGGAGAAAGTGGGCATCCTTTCCTCAAACCCCTTGAGGCTTGGAAGAATTCAGTTGAGTGACCATTCACCAAAGGGGCAATCCAAGGAGAGGAAATACAGGCTTTCACCCAGCTTGTGAACTCTTTGGAAAACCCCAGTTTTTCCATAACTATGAAAAGGAAATCATGTCTAACTCTATCAAATGCATTAACAAGATCTAGATTAATAACCATACTTTTTTTCATTAACAACTCGAGTGGATGGCTTCCTAAACGAACACTGTGTTGTCCAGAATTTGACGCCCTTTGATGAAGTGACCTTGGTTTTCCAGAATAATGGTAGGGAGAATTTGCTTAAGCTTGTTGGCTATGATTTTAGAAACCAAATTGTTACCAGTATTGCAAAGGGAGATTGGGTGGAATCTACTAAAATCACTTGCCCCTTTTTCTTTAGGAATTAGTGCTAAGAAGGCCGAATTTGTGCCACCACCGAGTTTGGAGCAGGTTTGGTATTTTCTAACCATTATCAGCAGATCATCCTTGATGATTGGCCACCATGCCTTAAAGAACCTGGTTGTGAATCCATTGGGACCAGGGGCCTTTTCAGCGTCCATGTGATCCAGGTCATTTTTGAGCTCTTGCATGTGAATTGAGCCTGTTAGACTCAGGTTATCCTCATTTTGCACAAGCTGGGGGACCAAAGGTAAAGGGTAGGAGTTTGAATCAATGGGGACCTCGTCAGGGGCTGTGTACAAATCTTTGAAGAAGGAGTGGGCATCTTTCTTGATATCTTCGAACTCTTTTATCTCTTGTCCCTGATACTGAATTTCATTGACAGCTTTAAAGTGCTTGCAGGCTTCTGCTTGCTTGTGGAAGAAGCTTGTATTCTTATGTCCATCAAAAATCCAAAGGCTTCTAGACTTCTACCGCTAGTATTCTTCTTCTTCTCTACAGGCCCGATGAAGCACTTTTTGAAGATCAACTTCTTGGTTCCACAACTCCTGGGTCACAACGGCATCCTCCAGGGCCAACTGATGAAGCTCGAGAGCCTCCTTGGCATCTTTCCTTTTGGCGGTTGGAGAATTCATTGATTTAGCCTAGCTTTTCAAGGCTCTTTTAAGGCCTCTCAACTTTTCTTCCCACACATAGAACGAAGAGCCTTCGATCTGCCTTCTCTAGGAAGTAGATACGATCTCCTGGAACCCTTCTTGATTAATCCATATCAGGTTGAACCGAAAGGGGATGGGACCAAGGTTTCTTTCTAAGGAAATATCCATGAGAATGGGCTTGTGAACTGAAATATAGTTTGGTAGGATTTTGGAGGTGGCCATTAATCCAAAGGTCAGAAAGGAGGATTGGACAAGGAACCTATCCAGTCGGGATGCAATGTGACTAGAGCCCAACCTTTTATTTGTCCAAGTGAACTTTCCTCGGACTGGTTTGATGTCTTCCATATCCCATTCCAAGATGAGATCCTCAACTCATTCTCTTGTTGGGTGTCTAACCGAGGAGCCTCATTTTTTCTTCTCTACAGAGAGGGTGATGTTGAGATCCCCTGTAATTATAACATTCTCAGGGTTGTGCAGGATAAGGAAGGACTTTAAGAAGTCCCAACAGTATCTTTTCTTGGATAGCAGAGCTGGACATATAAATTAAAAATACTTACTTGGTGATCGGAATCTTTATGGAGGAATTTGGTAAAAATCGAGTGGATTTTGTTATCTTCTTCTATCAGATCGAACTTGGAGGTATCCCAAAAGTTGCCTATTCCTCCTGAGGCACTTCTTGAACTTATTGCTTTTCCATGACCCTTTTTTCAAAAGGTTTTACTTGCTTGGATGAGATCAGAGTCCTCCATTTTCATCTCCTGGATTAGAAGGATCTCAGGCATCGATATTCTAATTATATCTTTCAGGGCTTCCTCTTTCAGCTTGCTGCCTAACCCTCTACAGTTCCAGGAGACATATTTCATTATTTATTTGCTTGGGAAGATATGGCTCTCTTTGGACCAAGGCCTTACTTTCTTTGTGTTTCAGGTGTTTATCATACCTTTAAGGGTTTTCTGGGACCCTTGCAGAACATCCATATAGGTTTGCTCTTCTCTTTTTTTTTCTTCGACTTTCTTCCCTTGGTGGCTTTTTTCGGGGTGGCTTGGGAGTTGCCTGTTTCTATTTCTCCATCTTTTGAGTCCCCTTCTAACTTTGACCAAAGGATGGTATGATCCTCCTATGTTTCCTTCTCCATTGGGGCATCCTCTGGGCTACAGGATCTGAGGCTAATTCTTCTTTTTCAATATCCTTTGGGTACTTCTCCTGAACTTCCGTGACCTTAGGAATTTTGAGTGAGGTTGAGGCTTCTTTTGGTGCTTCTTTGACTTTTGGAATGAGTTGGGGATTTTCTGTAGGACCTGTGTTTTTCTTCTCTTTCAATTTTGTGGCTGCTTTTCCTTTTTTAACCTTTTGCCATCCATATCCTTCTTCTTTGTCTGACGGTTGTGCCTTTGGGTAGTTTCATTGAAAATGGCCATGCTCATGACAGTTCTTACACTTGAATGACAGTTGTTCATAATCAATCTTTTGGTAGTGATGCCATGCACCCACTGTAAGCTTGACGGCTTCAGGAAGCCTTGCTTCAAGATCCACTTCCACACAGATCCTTGCGCAAGAGTATTGGTATTTGTTGTCGTCTTTGTCAATGAAGCGACATAGCCCATTCCTGAGCTTCTACAGGGATTGGTAATTCCAGCAATGAACAGGTACATTGGGCAACCGGACCCAGACTAGGAATTCTTTGGGAACATTGACTGAAGGGTCAAAATCAGGCGTCCATCTTTTAAGGTACATACACTTTGACCCCATGAAATAAGGGCCACTTCTGAATATCAGATCACGGTATTCGTTTGAGATAAACTTGAAAATGAAGAAACCTCTGCCTACTGCATAACAAGTGACGTTGTTCTGGAGCTGAGGTCTCCAGTTTCGTTGGATCCAATCATCAGTGGTTCTTGCTGAGGGCCAAAGCCCCATAAATTTCCCAACCAGGCCTCTTTTTTCCAAATCCAGAGCAATCTTGATGGTTTGTTCCTCCGGCAAAGCTATTTCAGGTATTGTATGAATTTTGGGACTACAGGAACCATTGGCTTCTTACCTTGCAGATCGAGTAGCTTCTGGAAATCATCCATAGTTGTAAGAGACGGGGGGAGTCGGCTCCCTATCCCCAGGCACGCCCATGGTGAGCCCCAACGCTCTCCTCGCACTCAAACACCTCTCGTCGAACCCTAACGGCTCGCTCTCTCAACAGGTCCACAATCTACAATAATTATTTACATACTTACATTACATTACATACAACAATCAAATTTAGAATGGAAGATTTTGTTTTTTAATTTTTTAAGATATTTATTCTTAAAAAAAGATTAGATTTTTAAATATATGAAAATTCCATTTAAATATTAAAATTGTATTAATTTTTTTTTTAATTTTAAAATATTGTATTTAGTAAATGAATAATAAATATATGTTAAAGTTGGATCAATTTTAAATTTTAATTTTAAATTTTAAAATATTATATTTGTTAAGTAAATGATAAATCTCTGGATGAATTTATAATAAGTAGTTCTTAGTTGTCAGATTTTGATGAAGAAGTTTTAGAAATGTATTTTTATCACTTTTTTATTTGGCATAATGAAAATGTAATTTTTTTTATTTTCAATTTTAATGATAAAAATAGATTTAGCGTCCAAAAAAATTATCAAAATAATGCTGAAATTATGAGTTTGTTCTAATCCAAATTGTAAAATTTTTAAACTTGAGAAAAAATAAAAAATAAAAATATGATTTTTATAATTTGTATGAATGCACAATGGTTAACTTATTTACAAATCTGGTTGTACATTTCCTATATATACTTCTCCAAAAAAACTTATTTGCAAATCTGGTTGTACATTTCCTATATATACTTCTCCAAAAAAAACTTATTTACAAATCTGGTTGTACATTTCCTATATATATACTTCTCCAAGAAAAGAGAGGAGATTTTCAACAACTTCTCCAATTAAGAAAAAAAAGAAAGAAAAAAAAACTAATTACATCACATTAAAAAAAAACGTTCTACACTTTATTCACAAAATACAAAGAGATAGAGAGCATGATTTCTGAAAGCTCTTCACGTTTTTATTTTTAAAATAGGTAAAAGTAATTTTGATTATATTTGAGGCACCAACTTTTTCTTATTGTTTCTTAACTAATGGGCTTTGTTATCAATTTGAACATCAACGTTTTCAAGTTTTTTTTAACTAATTAGAACCATTGATACAAAAATTGATGAAAAAAGATTTCGACTGAGCGACATTGGTAACTGCCAGGATGTTTGGGATCCATCTTCGACTTGAACTAGGGCCAAGGGACGTTGTCTTTTTTTCAACTAAAGGGCCATCAGCTTTGTCGCACTTGGGAAGAATAATATATTACATAACTTTACCATTTATTATGTCTTTTTATATAATGACATCAAATATTTAAATTAAGTAACAATTAGTATTAACAGGGTTCATAATATGCAATTTCAGAGTTTGCATATATAAACAATATTTACTTTAAGTAATAAATGTGAGCTTCTAAACTATACTCAACACAAAGATTCACTTTTAAACAACAAAGAATAACTCTTAAGCATATTACCATATATTATTCAACATCATTAATATTTAAACTCAAGAGTCAAAATATCATAACACTTTTAGAATACTTATTCGACCAAGTGGACTTGCCATGTTGATTCATGAATTATCAATCTCACTGAAATCTAACTAGAATCATCTTTTAAATTGATCTTACCCATTAAATACATAAACATCACAAGATAGGGATCATTCATATCAAAGATCTTTTAGCATAACAAATTCAATATATAATCAAGTTTATCATAATGAACGAATAATCATAAATCTATGTTATTCAATTATCTTTAACATAAAACATGTCTCATTTTAGCATCTTGATTAAACAAAATGACTGACAAGTACTTAGCTGAAATTAGATTTTTACAACTGAAGGAAAAGTATCTAATATTAAACATACTTGAGCGATTGAAAGCTTGACTTCGTTTTTCCTCCCAACCGTCGCTCTCTACTTGGCATATGTTTTACCGCCCAAAGATCCCCTCGAGATGGGGACTAATCCACTAGGGAGAAGGATAAAAAATTCTACCTGGATCCCTCAACTCAACAGAGAGGCCAAGTCTTACACCAATCATTAGACCAAAAACTTGATCTCATAATCAAAGGGCGCATAAGGAGCTAGGCCTTCCATATGAACGTGTTGAATGGGGCTTTCCTCGGCATTGATTTCTTAAATAAAAGGGTTAGCCTTTAATTTAATAAAGCGGAGGTCTCTACAACAAAATCAAGAGTTTGATTATTACACAATAAAGTTTGGTTGTTAGATATCAAGTTTGGATCCACCCCAATAGACTTGACTCTCTGTAATTAATTTGAATTTAGTAATGTTCTTTGTAATATATAATTTTATTTTTATTTTTACATAGTCTAACAATCTAAAATGCAGTAAGTAAAAGAGTAAAGTAACTCTACAATATCTGCTTAAATTCGGTATAAGAGCCATGGCTCTAAAACACAGTTCCCATGGGCCTTGCCCAGCTAATATTTTGAGTAAGGCTAAGACTGACAAACCAATTAGGGCTAAGATTAGCATACTGCAAATATCAAAACTACCAAACACTTAACAACAACTAATATAATTCATAATCAGACCAATAATTCAAATTCACTTATCAAATTTACCAAGAATTCATAACATTATCCATATACTATACCGAATATCCATATACTACACCAAATATCCATATACTTCACCAAATTCGCCAAGCAACATATTAACAATATCTATAGTGTAACAATCTAAATGCAATAAGTAAAAGAGTAAAGTAACTCTACAATCTTCACTTGAATTTGGCATAAGATCCATGGCTCTAAAACTCGGGGCCTATGGGCCTTTCCCAACTAATATTTTGAGTAGGGCTAAGACTAGCAAACTAATTAGGGATAAGATAAGAAATATGTAGATATAAAAACTACCAAACACTTAACAACAACAAATTTAATTCATAATCAAACCAAGAATTCAAATTTACCAAGAATTCATAACATTAACCATATTCTTCACCAAATATCCATATACAACACCAAATTCACCAAGCAACATATTAACAATATCCATACTTTACCACTGACAACATATTAACAATTTTGATATACTTCACCAAATTCACCAAGCAACCAAAGCATAGCGAGTAGAAATATCGTGATTTCTCAATGCCATAAACAAAAACATAACCAACAACAATAGCTCAATTTCCCAATGCCTATAACAACAACATAACCAATAACAATCCACATCAAAGTACTCAATTTCTGCAAACATAATAAGGAACACATAACAGTCTTTGCCATATCGAATTTGACCCCAATACATAAGCAAATTAGAATAGGACTAGAATCCCACCTTAGCGTATAAACCCTATCTGAGCAAAAACCTTACCTCGACAAATGCCTTAGCAAAAACCCTGCCTCGATAAATAGTTACAAAAAGTTACATCCCATGAGGCAAAAGGATCGAGGGACAAACCCTTCCTCTACAATAAGACACCAACCCATCAATCTAAACAAGGGGCAAACCCTTCCAATGCAAATACAATATGAATCCCATTCAAACAATGTCATTAAGCCGTTCAAATCCATTGTGGGAAAGAACCTATCCCAACACCCACAACAACAATGCAGAGATAAAAGGCAGACATCAAAATAGTAACAAACCATAGACAACCTCCAACCAAATCAAACCACAAACAAACATTGAATTGGTAAAAACCTCCAACCAAACGAGAGATGGTAGTTACAATAACCAACAACAAAAATCCACAGAGGAATTGAGTGTGTTGAAAAACATAGTCATGGAGAAGCTGGCAAGGTATCCCTACCAGAGAACATGTGCTTCTATCCAGAATGAACACGCGTTTCCATCCAATCGAACCCATCGCCTCCCTCCTACCGCTACCTGCCACATAATCCACAACGAGACATATAGAATGGAGCATGAGTGGAATTAAGCCTATGAAAAACCATAAAAAATCGACAAAATGAACAGGGTGGTTTTATGCCAAACCTTGATTATAGAGGTCGCTTTTGGACTAGGAATTAGCTTTGTAGGTTCAACCATGGAGGCCAAAAAACCACAACATAGGGTCCGGACATCACCAACACACCAAACCGTGAAGAACCACCAAGCAACAACCACACGAAGCATCAAACGAGCAAATAGTTTGAAACACACGTTAGCATCAACCACCATGGAACCACTGAAACACTAACACCAGCATGCAACGTCGCCACCAAACGAGACAAGGCGCACCACTACGAGCATGGGAAAATTCCCACACACCGAGCTCAAGCGAGAATGAATGAGGAGAAGACTAGGCTTGAGAGAAGAGCTCCAATACGTAGGAAAATAGATCAATTAAAGTGCATTCAAGTGCAACACCTACCTGACGTATGGAGCTACCACATGGACCCAAGTCGTACATGCCATGTTGTCTACCATGTCGCCATCCAAGTTGATGAAGGGAGGGTGCACCACTAATGGCCTCCCTCCCCTAAGTGAGAAAACTACGTTCACTTTTAAATGTTTACATCCATTTAGTTTATCTTCATATGGAAGGGGGATGTTACTTGTGAAATTTATTACGCCGGAGGCGTTCTCAATAGAGATATGGTCTCAGAAGATTCCTTGTCCCCCTAGCAAATAGAATCTCACCACGTGTCGGTTCACTTTAGTGCTAATGGACTGGAAAATAAGCAACGGATTTTGGGGGTTTGGAAGGGATGAATTCAGACTTATTGCGCCCTTGGAAATTTTAACGGAAGGTCCCTCGATCTCTGCCAACTTTAGCAGCCTTATCGATGATCCAATGCAAAACGTTCTCCATCCCTGAACCCAGTTGTGCCCCTCCATAGGTGAGAAAATTTTGCTTCCTGCAATAGCCTACATTTTCTCTCTGATTCTTTTTCTTCTTCCTGCAAATCGTACCGATTTAGAGGCCAAAATCTCCACCAAATTTAGGGGCAGACCGATCAGAAAGAACGCAGAGTGAATTTAAAATAAGGATGGACTTGGCGGAGGAAGAAGTTACACAGAAAGAATATGAACAGACATAATAAATCCTGAGCATTTTCAGAACGTGTTTTTAACCGATCAACTCTATGTCGCCTTCTTCGGTCCTTACCGGATCACGAGATATAATAACAGGAAATTTTAACCATGGCGTGTTGTACGTACCAAAATATTCTTAAATAGTTACTCTGTAAAAGAAAATATTGATAGATAAGTGATTTTCTTCCATTTTCTTTATATTTATTTTACTGTAGTGAAGGGCATCAAGTTTCGTGGATTTCTATTTTGGCGAAAGGGCAGGCAATAGACAGAAATTGGCCCTAGATTTGCTGCTAAATGGAGATAGAGATGATTTCAACGATAATTCATAGGGGAGCACGTGGTTGGTGGGCAGGCAGGTTGTTACCGTCACCGACAGCTGGTTGCCGTTGGATGTACGGACAATTAAAAGTGTGAGCATTTGTCCGTTGGATTCATAGGGGTCGTATCTATTGTCGATTTGGTGATGACATGGCTTTTTGGATCCTCGACCTACCTTTTTTTCAAATGCACTAGGGCCAATATCAGCTCCGTTAATTTGGTGAATGTGGCTGGCAATGTCACTCTTTGGCCTAGAGTTCAAATCCCTTTGCCAGTTTTACGCCTTCGCAAGTGGTTTCACTAAAACAGACGGAGTGGACCATTTTATTAGAGTTGTGTTAACAATAATGTGGTCTTTTAACTTTTTAAACATTTTTTTTTTTGGATTTTTTACTAATTGCGAGGGGATTAATTATTATGTTAATGATTAATATTTTCATTAACATAAAGTTGTTGTGTGTCAAAGCTGAATATTCTTATGATTTTTTAACAATATAAAAATTGATACAGTAAAAGAAATTCCAAAATGCAAAATTCTCCCTCTATTCAAAATTATTTTATAAAAAGAAAGTTCTTTCATTTTATGTTTCCTTTCAATGTTTGTGGGCTTAGGGCACTCCTTTCTCCTCAATTACAATTATAAAGTGCGACAGCTTTTATGCACTATGAAAAAAAATTGTTTTTGCTTTTATGCTACTTTGGTTTATTTTTAAAAAATAGAAAATAATAATAATAATAATTTATAGTACTTTTTAATATAAAAGATACAATAATTTAAATATGAGTTTATATTAGTGGAATGTGTGGGATTAGACCATCTTAAATACAAATCCTAGGAATCAAATCTATTGATCTAGGATTGAAAATGGTATTTCAAGGATTCAAAAAACCGAAAAACAGTAGACAGAGATTCTTTGTTTGCCTTATTTGTTTATTTATTTATTTTAAAAGCTAACTAATAAAACCATATCAACACATGCTTTAAAAATAGCACCAATGGCCACAACTATAAACGGGCTATAAAGTCTCACGGTCACATTTTTAAATTTAAAATAAATTTTTTAATTTAAAATTATATGACTTATTTTTTTAATTTTGTGTTACCACATTGAAAACATCCCATCGAGTATATCTTCTAAAACATGTTTGACAACATCAACATTTAGAATATCTTACTATTTAAAAAATAAATAAAACGTTGTTTAATTATAAAAATATTTAATAAAAAATAAATAAAACATGTTTGACAACATCAACATTTAAAACATCTTACTATTTACTCTTTTTTTAAATGATTTAATTATAAAAATATTTAATAAAAAAAAGATGGCGAACATTGAGAACATATCACTATTTTATATTTAAAAATAGGAATATTCAATATTCAAAATTAAAAAGTACTAGTTTTAATTTTCAAAATTATATTAACTCAAATTTGAATAAGAAATTGTATCTATAAATAATGGCGAACATTTATAACATATTACTGTTTTATATTGAGAAAAAGGAATATTCAATATTCAAATTAAAAAGTACTATTTTTAATATTCAAAATTATATTAACTCAAATCTGAATACCGAATTGTATTTATGTCATTGCAATATTGGTTAAATACTTTCATATAAGAGAAAGAATAAATATCTTATAAGAAGAGAGAAAGTGACTTATAAGAGAAAGGAGAAATATTTCTGGTAATAAGAAAGGTCTTATTATACAGAAGAAATATCTTGTAAGAAGAGATAAAAGGACTTATAAGAGAAAGGAGAAATATATTTGGTAAGAATAAAGAAAAGCTGTTATAAGAAGAGGAAGAAGAAATATCTTATAAGAATTGAGAAAATGTCATCTAACAGTGGATCAAACAAATGTAAAAAGAAATATTTTATAAGAATTGAAAAAAGGTCATCTAACAGTGGATCAAACAAATATAGTAGGAAACTCAACATACTAGGATGAAGCAAATACAAGAAACTCAACATACTTAGGCAATGAATTTACTCACCCCTTAAATACAAAAAACTCAACATACATATGCAATGAATTTACTCACCCTTTAATATGTTTAGCCTAACAAAGTGGATTTGATTTTGTTACAATGGCATATTTTTGTGTGTCAAGTTTTCTTCTTCTTAGGATAAGCCTTAATTAGTATGTATTCAAATTCAATATGTAAGTATACTTACTAATCTATTCCTAGATCTTATTTCCTTTTTTTCAAAAATTGTTAACCTAATTGAACTGTAGTTTAAAATTTCTCAAACATGCAATTCTCATTTCAATCCAATGTACACATCCAATTCACAATTCAACTCAATGTTAATCTCTATGCATAGTAAGTTAAAGGCAATTGCAATTGTGGTGTGGTATTAATGTTAATGGATTGCAAAAATATAAACCTTTCCTTGAGCAACATAAGATATAGCTCAAGCAAAGTAGTTTGCACAACAAACATTAGTTGTCTATGAGAAAGCTCAAAATATTATTAAAAAGTTTCATCAAAAGTATAACAAAACCACCATGAACATCACCAATCCCAAGTTGGGGACAAAACATTATGGATTCAATTAGGCTCAAGGAACTTTGAATATTTTTTCTCTAATGTAAAAGATAGAGCTGAAAGTATAAACCTTGTCATTTTTTAGGTGATAAGCAACAATGCTTTCAAGTTGGATACCAAACAATTAAGTCCTACCCATTTTAAAAGATGATGAAAAATTGTCTTGGCCATAAATGATATAACCACTAGCCAAAACACGAGTGGTGATAAAAAATTTGCTTCGGAATTTAGATTGGGTGACTTCTTATACCTTGGCACCAATGCAATTGCATAAAGCTTCTAAACAAACACAAAATTCGTGTGAATTAAATCACATTAAAGAGTTGTATGAGTAAATTGCATAAAGTTTCTAAACAAACACACAATTCTTGTAAAGTAAATGACATTAAATAGTTGTATGATTACTCATACACCAAATGGATTGTTAAATTAGCCAACAACTACAAAGTTGCATCATTTTATTTTTTACGAAAACGGATAGAATTTTATTGAAAGTCTGGCAAAAGGGATGCATGGGCCTTACAATGCTTGTTCCAGTGATCTTTCCTGGGCTTCCTCTTCATCTTGCTACCTGATACAAGAGTTGTGTTGAACCTCATCAATTTAGCCTCTTTCAAATTTACTGGTCTGCTTCTAACAGCCATAGTCAACTTAATCCTTAGGGGATCATGATGATTGAAATTTCTTCATTGATTATCAGCTGGCATTTATTCAACCGAGTTCCCCGATTGGCTTCAGCATCCGCCAGGCCATTTAAATGCCTTAGAACATGAAAGGCTTTGATAGTTCTGAATTGAGATAAAAGAAGAAGGATTTTCCTGTAAACTTGGGCAAGATTGATATCTTTTGGCATTTTCTTAGAGCGAAGAGCTTTAATAATCAGCCTAGAATCGCCGAAGACATTGAGCCTTTGAATATTCAGCTTCCTTGCTTGACTGAGTCCCTGCCACAAAGCCAGATACTCAGCTTGGTTATTGGAGGCGAGGCCAAGTCCCCAAGCATAGGACAAATGACGGATGCCGGAAGGTTCAAGGATGATGCCTCCTCCCCCAGCTTGACCGGGATTCCCTTTCGAGGCCCCGTCAAAGAAGAGACACCATTCGTCGAGAGCTGATCTCCACTTAATGAATTCATGTTCTTCAAGTCTAATTTCCCAATTTGCCTTTTGTGGCGGTTTGCTGGTTTCCTGGCTTTGAGTGTTCAGATGAAACTCCTTCATCCAGCGCTCTTCTTCAGCAGAGATGGGTGCCATGTTGCTTAAATCTGGTTTAGAGTTTAAAGCTTCAGCAAGCATTATCTTAGCTTTTACGGCCACTTGGATAGGAAGTATGCTAGTCTCTTTAAAGACTCTATTATTCCTCTCCAGCCAAACTTTCCAGCAGACAAATTTGGGGATCCACATCCACATGGTCTTGAGAAGATTTTTTTTTCTTAAGTCAAAAGGAGAAAGGGAAGACCAGCAACTGATGATTTCCATGGTTGAATCTGGTAAATTGACAGCGTTTGGCCAGAGAATGGCTTTCCAGACTTCCTTGGTGAAGTCACAACAGAGAAAAAGATGCTCTACGTTCTCCTCAGCGCAGCAGCAGAGAGGGCAATGTGAAGGCAGCGCCCAGCCTTTCCTTCTGAGATTGTTGGTGGTCAGGATTTCGTTATGGAGCATGGTCCAGATGAATATGTCAATTTTTGGTATGGACTGATAATTCCAGAGACCTTTCCATGGCCCAGGATCTGGAGGCACCCACGGCATTTCCAGAATTGCAACGTAGCCTGCAGCAGCAGTATAAACTCCAGATCGAGAGCCCCAGCCATGTTTGCCTCTTGCTCTGGCATTTAAAGGCGATTTCCCCTGCAGGTGATCCATCAATTTGAATGCTTCCTCCTGAAGCTCGATTGGGTAATCACCCAAATTCCACTGATCCCAGGCTTCGTTTTCATCATTTTTCCAGGATGAAATATCCCACAGGGTGCTGCGATTATTGGCAGTGAGCCAATCTTTAATTTTCCCCAGGTCGCTGACTCCATTAAGAGGTTGGTCGCCAAGTATGGAGTCATCCCAAATGTGGATTTTTTCACCATTTCCTGGGATCTAGGTGAGCTTAGAGATGAAATGCGGGATAGCCTTTTTGTAGAGCGAGAAGATCGGAGATCCTTTCTGCACTTTCGTGGCTCTTTCCAAGCATCTTTCTTTGTCTCCTGTGAAGTATTTTTTCTTGAGAATTTGTTTGCTCCATGTTCTTTTTCTGGTAATCATATTCCAGATAATTTTGCCACCCATGGAAAGGTTTTGGGTGGACACATCTCGGATCTGAAGACCCCCTTCCATTTTTGACTTGGTTACCTTGTCCCAGCTCACCAGATGCAACTTCCTTTCATTGTTTCTGCCACCCTCCCAGAGAAATTGACGGAGCAGCTCATTTATCTTGTTTGTTATGGATTTGGGAGCTAGAAGAACAGAACACTGGTAGATGGGAAGGCTGGCCAAGACCGAGTTCATAAGGATTACTTTCCCAGCTTTGTTGAGCCATTTTGCTCCCCACGCGTGGATTTTGTTCTTCAGCTTGTCCAGCATGGGCATCCAATGAATAACTTTAGGTGAGACTCTAAAAATTGGAATACCCAGATATGTAAAGGTATCCCAAGCTGTAAAGCCATCCATTTCTAGAATTCGGGATATCTCCAGCATTTCCCTGGGAGTACAATTCCACCCATAAATCTTGCTTTTCTGATAATTTATTTCACTTATGGAGCTGTTCTTGTAGAAGTCCAGTTCTGCTTTGAAATTGCTCATTGTACTGAGATTGGCAGCACCCAAAAGCAGGGTATCATCTGCGAACTGGGCGTGGTTGACATCTTTAACCTTTGGGACTACTCTGATGCCTGAGAGAGCTCTATTTTGAAGTTTCCTGTTCAATTGGAAGCTTAGAACAACAGCTTGGAGAACAAAGAACACTGGGAAAAGAGGGCAGCCTTGCCTTAGGCCTCTTGAGGCCCTGAAGAAGCTGGTGGGTCGGCCATTGATCAATGGAGCAATCCAAGGAGCTGAAATGCAAGCTTTAACCCAGGCAATAAAATTCTGATTGAACCCAAAATTGCTCATGACTGCAAAAAGGAAATCGTGCATGGCTCTGTCAAAGGCACAAGCCAGATCTAGCTTGACAACCATGCCCTTTTCCTTTTTTTTATAGCTGGTGTGAATGGCTTCTTGGACTAGAATAATATTGTCCAGGATTTGTATACCTTTCACAAACCCTCCTTGATTTTCCGGGATCAAATGTGGTAGGAATTTTTTGAGCCTGTTAGCCATAATTTTGGTAATGATTTTATACCCCGTGTTACAGAGGGATATAGGCCTAAATCTGCTGAAGTTCCTGGCGCCTTTTTCTTTTGGGATGAGGGCCAAGAATGAGGAATTGGTGCTGCCCCCCAGCTTGGAGCAATTCTGAGCCTTCTTAACCATTCTGTACAAATCAGATTTGATGATGTCCCAACAAGATATGAAGAAGCGGGCTGTAAAACCATCCGGCCCAGGAGCTTTGTCCAGATCCATTTTAAAGAGGGCTTTCTTGATTTCTTGGATGTTACAGGGTTGTTTAGCAGCTGGTTATCCTCATCATTAATTAATTTTGGAATCTCTGATAGAGGGTAGGACTTAGGGTCTACCGGATCCGAATCCGGAGCAGCATAGAGATTTTTGAAATAAAAGTGGGCAGCCTCCTTGATTTCATTAAAATCAGTTAGAACATGATCTTGTATTTGAACTTCATTGATGGAGTTGTAGAGTTTCCTGGCCTGAGCTTGTTTATGAAAAAAAGTTGTGTTTTTATCTCCAGCTTGGAGCCATAGATTTCTTGACTTGGTTCTCCAGTAAATTTCCTCATCTCTGCAAGCTTTGTGATAATTCCTTTGAAGTTCCGCTTCCTGATTAAGCAAGACAAGGGTGACCGGGGACTCTTCCAAAACTCATTGATGCCTTTCCAGAGCCTTCTGTGCTCTTTTCCTTTCATCCGTAGGGGATCTAAGGCCTTTGGCCCAATCTTTCAGATCGGCTTTTAGTCTTCTGAGTTTGCTCTCCCAAACATAGAAGGGGGAGCCGAGCACATGAGCTTTCCAGGAGTTGGACACAATATCATGGAAGCCTTCTAGATTTACCCAGATTGGGCTGAACCGAAGGGGAATGGGACCTAACTTTTTCACTGGGAAGAAGGAAAGCGAGATAGGCTTATGGTCAGAAGTGTAGTGCGGGAGAATTTTGGAGTTCGCCATGAGCCCAAGAGTAAGGAAAGAGGAGTGGATAAGGAAGCGGTCGAGGCGAGCAGCAATGTGGCCGGGCCCTAATCTTTTGTTGGACCAAGTAAATTTTCCACTGTCTGGGATGGTATCTTCAAGATCCCAGTCCAGCATCAAGTCTTCCACCCATTCTCTTGCAGGGTCCCGGACTATCGAGCCCCCTCTTTTCTCGGCCAAAGCAAGAGTAACATTTAGGTCCCCGGCAACTATTAAATTTTCAGGGTTATGCTGGTTGAGATAAATCTTTAAAGAGTCCCAACACTCTTTTTTCTCAGCATGCAGAACAGGAACATA
Organism: Pseudotsuga menziesii; assembly: GCA_001517045.1. Taxonomy (NCBI): domain Eukaryota; kingdom Viridiplantae; phylum Streptophyta; class Pinopsida; order Pinales; family Pinaceae; genus Pseudotsuga; species Pseudotsuga menziesii. Next base: position 244,497 of record LPNX011080110.1, read on the forward strand.
CATATTAAAAATACTTACAGGGTGGCCGGATTCTTTGTGGAGCAGCTTTGTGAATAACCAGTGAGTGGTTCTTTCTTCTTCTACAAGACCGAGCTTTGTAGAGTCCCAGAATGTTGCCAGTCCTCCCGAAGCTCCTCTTGCACTTACAGCCCTTCCCAGGCCTTTCTTCCAGAACGCGTTACTAGCTTGGAGAAGAGCCTCCTCCTCCAACTTCGTCTCCTAGATTAGGAGGACTTCCGGCATCATTGTTCTTACTAAATCTCTTATGGATTCTTCTTTTATGGTGCTGCCGAGTCCTTTGCAGTTCCAGGAGACGTACTGCATTATTTACCTGGATGAGGAGGGGGACCCCCTTTTGGGGTTTTCCCAATTTTCATCCCGGATCTGGTGTTCATCATTTATGGGATGGTATGCTGTGAGCCTTGGACCACATCCTTATAGGACTGCTCTTCCCTTCTTTTCTTCTCAGATTTCCGTCCCCGCTTTGGTTGATCTGGGGTGCCTGACAGGCTACTCATTTCGGTGTCTCCTTCCTCTAATGATTCGGCTCCTGTCTCTGATCCCAAACTTATGGGTTCTTTTGACGGATTGGGGATAGCAGGGTGGGGGGTCAAGCTGATTGGGCCATGAGATGCCCTAACTTCTTCCTTTTCTGGAGCGCTGGTAGGAGTTTGGGCTTCATTGGGGCTTCCTTGAGGGCTGGATTTTGAGTTGTCTCCCTTTGTTGGTTCATGGGTCGCTTTCTCCTTGCTTTTGGTGCTGTTGGGGGTTTTCCCTTTCTTAACTTTTTGCCAGCCTTCCGCATCTTCTTTCTCCTCGGCTAGTTTGGGGCAGTGCCTTTGGAAATGGCCGTGCTCTTGGCAATTTCTGCACTTGAATGGCAGGTGCTCATAGTCTAGTTTCTGGTAATGGGTCCAAGATCCAACTGATAGCTTTACTGCCTCTGGGAGGCCGGCTTCGAGGTCCACTTCCACACAGATTCTGGCGCATGTATATTGTCCTTTGTTGTCTGCTTTGTCAATGAATCGGCCGATTTCGTTCCCTATTCTCTGCAGTGATTCGTAGTCCTAGCAATGCAGCGGGAGATTGGGGAGCCTGACCCACACCGGCACCTCTTTGGGAAGATCGACTGTGGGGTCAAAGTCCGACGACCATTTGTTCAAGTAAAGGCCCTGCGTCCCCATGAAGTAGGGGCCATTTCTAAAAATCAAGTCCCGGTCTTCTTCTGATATGAATTCGAAGACAAAAAACCCT
>LPNX011080110.1:245892-289736 GCA_001517045.1 Pseudotsuga menziesii
GCGCGCAGTCTCCAACTACAAAGTTGCATCATTACTCACAATGTCGATGCTTTATTTCTTGTTTAGACTCATACTACACTATTTTGACACAATGCCATTACACTATAAGCATTCCTTTAATTCATTCAATATACATAAAAGGGCCTTTCACACCATTTTTGTTATTGATGTTACTACAAAACATTGTTACTATCTCTAAACTAGCCATTTACTTATCACAAGGGAGAAATGGGTATGCTCAATAAATTAACACTAGATCTTATTTCCAATCATGGTGTTCTTCAAAGGCCTTATTCAAGTTATGTCCAAATCTACCATAGAATCCTGTGAAAGTTGGAACACTTGCAACTCAAAGGTGGGCTACATACTTCCTACATAATTGAAGACATAAAAAATCTCCACTTATTTCTAGGTGAAGTACCTAGGTTCACTAATAAGATCTAATGGTATTGATTTATCATACATGGACATTGAAAACTAGATTCTACTTGCAGAGTGTGTCATCATAGTGCTTGCAACCTGTGATTGTGTGAATGGTATCAAGGAATCAACTTTAGTTCTTTACAAGGTTAAGGTAGTAGATACATTGTACAACATTGCTAATACTATGTTTAGGGGTATTGTGACTTTAGATCAATTGAAGGATGCAATGAATAACATATTGGATCCTCACCTTATAGAGATTGGGTATGGTACTAATGTTAAGGGAATGGAAGAAAATAAATCTCTCCATGATAAACATGATATACATCTCAAGCAATACAAAAAAATTAGGAGGAAAACATACCATGAACATCACCAATCACAGGCTGACAACAATGCAATTTCTACAATGAATGCAAGTTGTCTACTAGCGAGTTCAGGACACAAGATGATGCAAAATTGTCTCAGATGAAACATGGGTTGTGCCTATTATCCAAAATAGGGGCTAGGATAAAATCCCTTTAGAATTTACACTAGATGACCAAAACCCTTAAAAGAGACAAAAAATAATCATTCCATTCCCAACCTACTACACAAAGTCCACAATTTTCCCATTACAACAATTCCAACAATTGATCATTGCCCACTAAAACATATGGTAACACAATAAAGGAAATGCCAGAGACGAACATATTGTGCCCACCTTTTGTAGTGAGGGAATATCAAGAAACTACATGAACCAAATAAACACAAGTTGGATAGATCATTGTAGATACAAAAAGAGGAAACCAACTATGTAATGGATGAGTGTCTTCAGAGATGGTTGCACAAATGGTTTAGCAATACACATAAAGCTAAAAGTACCACCAACAAGAAGTGATAAACATGTTTTTGATATCCTATGGTTGCACAAATGTTTGAGCAATACACATAAACCTAAAAGTACCACCAATAAGAACTGATAAACATGTTTTGGATTGTATATCCTTTGTGAATCATTGGATGAATTTTGAGGTTTAAAATTAATTTCCTAAGGAAAATCATAAAATAACATTTAAAATAATCAAATAAGAGTTATTATTAATTTTTAAGGAAATGAGAGAAGTGTTCTCACTCAAATTCAAGTACACCTACACATATTTGAATAAGCCTACAAAGAGAGGTTGAAAATAGAATAGAAAAAAATATTTTTTTGCTTTCCCTTCAAAATTGTTTATCATATGGCTGATATCATTATCTTAAATCATATTGGTTCTTATAAAGCTCTCTCCAAAATTGTTTATCATATGCTAATATCATTGTCTTGAATCCTATTAGTTCTTATAAAGTTGATTTTAACGATACATTTTTATGTTTTGCGTTCCTATAATAAATTATAACCCATAAAAAAGTCAAAAAATGAAATTGTTATAGATATAAAAAACTACTAACTACCCTCGTGTACATAACCTAGAACCTACCACTTTCTATGGGATTTAGTGGTGTTTAGATGATCATTTTTTTTATTGAAGTTGGTGGTGTTTTGGTCATCATTTTGTAAGGGGTTGTAGATCCCTATTGACCTCTCTTTCATATCATAGCACTGACATATTATTAACTAGCATTTGCACCACGAGGTGCAAAGGAACACCGAGAGGGTAAAAATATTGAAAGGGAAAACTAAGGTTAAGATAATAAGAATTTGTTTAATTTTAATATTAACACAAATATATTTCATGCAAAGAAGATTGTATTGCAAAAGAGAAAAATGCATTTACTAATAAGAATAAAGATTACTAAAATTGTTAGCATATAACTAATGTAGCTTTACATAAGATAGGTATTACAATTGATGTTTGGAATATTTTAATTTAGCAATAAGAGTTATATCATTGTCTTGTGAAAGGGAAACAATCCTTTCATTTTGACTAATTCCCAAGTTTTTTTTTAATCTTCTATTGACGACATTTGTTGCAGTTGATGTGTAGAAGCTGCAAAAAAAAAGAGATAATAATCAAATAAATATTTTTTGACAAAATAGATATGAAATGCAAGCTGAAAATGAAATATGCAAATGTGTATTGATATCAAAGTTAATTTTTGTATGTAACTTCAATGACAGATATGAAAACCAATTGTTTTGTTGTGCATGGGAAAAGTAACATTTGCATGTTTCATTTGTCATGGTACAATGTATAGGATAAATGTTGATTAAAAGAGTATGATTGATAGTGTAAAGAGTTACATGTATGAATTGAAAGGAATCAAGGCTTGTATGTTTGGATTTTGGGTGAGAAAATGTATGAAAATTCCAAGTGTTCCTGTGGATGCAAAATGAAATGTCTATTAAATTATGGTACAAGAAAAACATGAACAGTTTAATGAGATTAGCAATTTGAGAGTATGTTCCTTACCATGCTTCAAGTGTCACTTGTAACAAGTCTCCAAGGGCATCTTTTCATTCCAGCCCTTGTACATAAACTTAAATGCATACCAATGACTCAAGGATAATATGTATACCTTTTGGAAATGGTCATAGGACCAAACAAACATTGAATTGTAACATGATTGACAACATTTAGATTTTTCTTGTTTTAAAACAAGCATAGTTTTTTGTTTTTTTATACAAATAGATATAGTTCTTTTTTTCTTTGTATTCTAAGGTTTTTTTTCATTCATCTTTCTTTACCAACGTATCTCTTCGCTATGGAGTTTCACAGTTGTGCCCTTTTGATATGGAGTCATGACTGTTCATCAAACTCATCCCTTCATAACACATGCCTCTTCATCAACCATGTTTTGTTACTTCTTTGTTTATTTTTTTTAACTCTGTTTAAATTTATCAGCCACGTCCTTCTGCAGTTGTCTTTTTCACAACGTCTTTCCCACAACAAAATCTCCACAACGAACCTTTCTACATTCAACTTTTCGAACCTTTCCACAGCTCCTGTAAGTCGTCGATCTCTCGCAGCTTTGATCTCATTCGTTGATCTGTTATGAATGCGAAACTTTGCAGATCTCTTATCTCATGTGCAAATTTACTTCGTGAATTCTTTCCCCATCCTCCATCTCTTGTGGCTTTGATCTCATCTGTCGATCTACTATCAGTGCGGAACTACACTTTAACTTTGCAGATCTCTTATCTCTTGTGGAGATTCAATTCGTGAATTATTTCCCCATCGTCAATCTCTTGCACCTTTGATCTCATTCGTCAGTCTGTTATCAGTGTGGAACTACAGTTTAACTTTGCAAATCTCTTATCTCCCGAGAAGATTCACTTCGTGGATTCTTTCCCCATCGTCGATTCATCTTTCTCCTTTAATCTGGATCGTCTAATCTCTGTCAAAGGAATGAACGCAACCTTTCCGCAATTTACCTTTCCATGATTACTTTTCTGCATTTACCTTTCTGCAATTACTTTTCTGCAATTACCTTTCCACAATTACCTTTCCACAATTACTTTTCCGCAATTCCCTTTATGCATATACATTTCCGCAATTACCTTTATGCTTGCATTTCATATCTATTTTGTCAAAATTGTTTTATTTGATTATTATCTCTTTTTTTGCAGCTTCTACATGTCAACTCCAAGAAATTTCATCAACAAAAGATTAAAAAAAACATGGGAATTAGTCAAAGGGAAAGGATTATTGCCCTTTCACAAGACAATGATATAACTCTTACTGCTAAATTCAAAATATTCCAAACATCAATTGTAATACTTATCTTATGAAAAGCTACATTAACTATATGCTAACTTTTTTAGTAATCTTTATTCTTATTAGTAAATGTATTTTTCTCTTTTGCAATATGATCTTCTTTGCCTGAAATATATTTTTGTTAATATTAAAATTAAACAAATTCTTATTCTCTTAACCTTAGTTTTCACTTTCAATATTTTTATCCTCTCGTTGTTTCTGCGGCACCTCCTGGTGCAAATGCTAATACTATTGATGTTATCATCTTCAAGACTAAATATCACTCCATAGATTGTAGAAAGTGAGTGGATTTTTCTAAAGTCAACAACAATACCATAGTATGAATCTAACAATGTCACTTTTTTTTCAGAAGAAAAAATCCTAACCTTGATATTTATTATGAATCAAAGGGCATCAAAACAAGCATCCCATTCCGGGGAGTTCACAGAGTTACATCATGATAATAACTAAAAATCAATCCATATAGGGTAGCCAAAGACAACCAAGATCTATAAAGATCCCAAAGGAAACTCAGAAACTGCTACAAAAATGATCAAGAGTGATCACTGCAAGGACACAAATCAGTTAGATCAGGAGCACAAGGAGAGACCAGATAGTTGAAACCAGAGATGCCGACCCCTAAGACAAGAAGGATCTCAAAGAAATTCATAAACAAGTGCCCAAGAAGGATAAAAGGAGACTAAGCTCCAGCACTGAGCTCTAAAAGAGCTGAAATTCACCACTCATGCTGATATTGCCATCTCAAATTTTAGAAAAAGAACATAGGCCAGGAGCCAAAACAAGGGCATCTTTGGATAAGTTATCTGCTCTCTGATTGTGCTCTCTGTAGAAGTGACGAATGTCCAAACAGAAAAAACAAGAGATCAAATGTCTGATGTTATCACACCAGTGACCCAGCTCCAGAGAAGATAAGGATGCCTTGTTGTTTTCCTAGTTGATGATAACAGATGAGTCGCTAAAAATATGCAATGAAGGGAGACCCATTTCTTTTGCCACAAATAAAAGAGCCCACAGGGCTAGAAGCTCAGCTCTTGTATTCGTGCAGAGTCCACATCTAATTTTAAAGTTAAGGGAATGTACACTACTCAAAGCAAGGAATAACCCTGCACCACCCAAATTATTAGCTACGGCCCCATCAAAAACACCATAAGGATAAACCCGCTCAGGAGTTGAGCCAAAGTTCCTGATCTTCATCTTTTTTTTTTTGGTACAGGATAATAATGCATAAGATAATCCACCTGATGTACCATATTGTGGACAGAGGCCGCTTTATCTTTAAAAATACCCAAATTGTGCAGTTTCCAGGTACCCCAAAACATAAAGAGAGGTAGGTAACAACACTTTGAATACTTTGTATGCTTAGTAAACCAAAGCTCCAGAAAGTCCATGAGGGAGCATCCAAAATATGGGGGCTCACAAATGTAAAAGTCACCGAGCCAAGCAAAAACACGTTTTGTGAATGAACAGTCAATAAAGATGTGTTGAACTATGTCCTCACCTCTATTGCACAATACACATCTGTTAGGCCCAACCCGACCTCTCTTAGTGAGGTTATCCCAGGTCAATATTCGATTTTCAATTTCCAGCCAAATGAAGCATTTGATCTTAAGGGGAATCTTGCAATGCCATAAGATAGCAGAAGACTTAATACTAATCGGATCCAGATGAGTCTTACGATCAAATCATAAACAAGAGCATATGTAACCTTGCCATCCTTTTTGTTGTGTGTCCACTGCAAAATATCAGTTGAATGTTTAAGACTGATACTACCATGCTTAAGGACAGAAATATAACAATTCCAAACAGAATTCTATTCACCACCCAAATCCAGGTCATCTGCTGATAACCAATATGACTGAGCCTTCACTAAAGGATTGCATGCACGATGAAGACTTGTGATACCATAATCCTCAGATATTCCTTTAGTTCACGGGGGAGGAAAGGGCAAGCATCCCATCCAATATTAGGATCCGACCCATGTGAATATCCCGACCATTCCCAACCTACCACCCCAGACACCTTCCAAGCCAAGATATGGTATTTAGAAAACCATTCCAAAAGATTGAGGTACCCCTGACTCAGAACTACTTACTTCTAAGCTAGACCTCCATTGGTTGATTCTTTAAGTACTTTGCAGAAATGACATGATTACATATGCCCGATCCATTAAGGACCATACACAGACTACTTAGTCTCAAGGATAAACTGGACCAATCTAGATTTTTGATTCCCCACCCCCCATAATCAAAAGGCTTGGAAAGAGTCTACCGGTCCATTAGATGATACTGCTTCTTGTCCCCTGAGGAGCCCCATAAAAAGGTAAAAATAAGTTTTATCAACTTGCCAAGAATGGACTTTGGCACTAGGGCCAGTGCAAACCAATACACAAGCAGACTATAAAGAACAACATGAATGAGAACTAGCCTCCCCCACATGGAAAGGAGCTTGTGAGCGCAATGATGAATCCTCCTCTCAAAATTTTTCAACAGCTAAAACTAATCCTTTACCTCATATCCAAGAGGCTTGATGAAGTAGCCAAGATAATTAAAACCCTGCATAATGGGATCCATCTTGTAAGGAAAAATAAGATTAATATTGTTCAAGACTCCCTCCTCCACTTCATTGAAGAGGAAACCCGACTTATCAATGCTTATGCACATTCCAGATGTTGAACATAAAGTGTCCAGAATGACCTCAAAAGCCATCCACTCCTCGAGTGTACCAATGCAAAAGAGAACCACGCCATCTACAAATTGCAGGTGTGTAAGGGCCAGGGAGGTTGAGTTCTTTAAGCCCCTTATCTTACCCTTTGTCTTTGCATCTTTAATCAACATACTGAGACCTTCAATAACTAAAATGAACATTAAGGGGGATAATGGGCACCCATGCCTGATGCCTCTTGAGGCTAAGAAGAACCGAGAGGGGGTACCATTGAGTAATAGAGCAAAATTTGCAGAAGTGAGACAACCCATAATCCAGTTAACACCTCCCAGAGGAACACCAATATGCAGAAGGATGAGTCTTAAATAAGTCCAATTAACCCTATCAAAAGCTTTAACCAGATCAAGCTTGAGAATCAGGGCGATTCTTTTTTTTAACTTTAAAGTGTGTAAAGCTTCATGAGTGATTCCAATGGGTTCTATAATTTATTTGTTCCCGAGGAACCCAAACTGTTCAGGGGAGATGGACTTATACAAGAATGGTTTTAACCTGAGGGCTGCGATTTTAGAGATGAGCTTAGAAACTAGGTTGCACAAGGATATAGGTTTGAAGTCAGAAAAAGAGTGGGGTTTCTCTTTTTTTGGAATCAAGGATATAAAAGTAGAGTTCAGAGAGCATGAAACCTTCCCAAAATCCCTGGAAGACTTAATAGCAGCAAGGAGCTCCCCCCCCCACCAGGTAAAAAAACCAAAGGAAAAATTCAACTGGCGAGCCATCTGGTCTAGGGCACTTGTCCCTCTTGAAATATTTTAGAGCCCCTTCGACTTCCCCCAGAGTGATCTCGACAAAGAAGATTTCAGTCTCTTCACTAGAAATAAAGGAAGGAAAGAGCTGAATTACCTCTAATTGGTCTAAAATATTGGTCTGATTATCTTCCTTAAAGATCTCAAAGAAATGCTTAACACCCAACTCTTTTAACTAAGCCTCATCTTCCACCCATGCATCCTCTTCATCCTTGAGGGTCCATATAGAATTGAAGTTTCTTTGAGCTGAGGCAATAGAGTGAAAGTACTTAGTGTTGCATCACCAAGCTCAGCCCATTTGGTCATGCTTTGAAGCTACCAAGTCAGGAGCTCATGCTCAGTCAACTTTTTCTTCTTGCCTCTTATAACCTGTAAAGTATCCAAATCCTCCAAGGTAAGAATGCCCGAGGGACAAACGATCAGAAGGGACTTGATTTCGAGGTCAAGCTCAAGAGAAGCCCTTTTCATTTCCAAGGATCTGGTTCTAATCCAAGCTTTTACCCTTTGCTTTAGGAGCCTGAACTTTTGAGTCAAGCTGCTCATGTCATCCTGGAAGGGATCATGCATCAAAGAGGGCCAAACATACTTCACCAACTAAGAGAAATCATCATCCAAGAGCCAGGCGTGATTGAATTTAAAAGGGAATTTATGAGCTGAAGCCAAAGCATTCCACTCAAGACATATCGGGTAGTGATCAGAGACATCAGAGGGAGCCGACCACACTCTGTGCCTAGACAAACAAGGAACCAGCGATGACGAAATCAAAAACCTGTCAAGCCTTTTACTAATTCCATCATCACCTTCCCTGCCATTCCTCCATGTAGGCTCGACACAAGAGGGAGCAAGATCAACCAAGTTGTGATAAAAAATGAGGTGAGAGAAGAGATGGGCTAGAGGGTCCAACAGTGCCTTTTTACCCCAAATCTATGTTGCATTTAAAGTGAAGTTAAGGTCCCCGACCAAGATACAGTTAGGTAAAACAAGCAGACCACCATCCACCACCCTTTTTCAGAAGGAGTCATGATTGTGATAAGGTCCATAACAATTAAGTATAGAAAAGGTAGTAGGAAGACCACGGAACCTAGCCTTTACCAAAATCCCTGCCACAGTTTCGAAAGCCTTACATCTCACCGAGAGAGAGTTCCAACCTGTTAGTAGACCTCCTGAGAGGCCGACAACGTCAATGGTGCAAAACTCCCAGCCAGCCAATAGCTTGGAGAAAGCAAGGAGAGCAGGGTAGTGACTGCACATTGTTTCTTAGAGCAAAATCATGTTAGGAGCAAAGGAAAGAAGGAGAGAGCGGAGGGTTCTTTGCTTGGCTAACCCCCCAAAGCCACGCACATTAAGAGAAACAATCTTCATCAAGAACCTCCAAGAGAGGGTGACATAGCTCTAAGTACCCTGGAATGAGAGACTGCTTAACCTCTAGTAGCATTTTGTATTCTTACCGACAATGGAGTATAAGGAGGTGCACCAGAAACCAACACCGAAATCGGGAAGGGCTTCTTTTTAGGCTTCCTAATTGTAACATTTTCAAAACGAATGGAACCAAGCGGAAGTGTGGATGGGGATAAGGGAGACTTCGCTGAGAAGATAGCTACAGACTTCATAAGTGCAGGGTCTGAGAAGGACGGAGAAGAGCAAGGGCTGGAGGGAGATCGAGGCTCGAGCCAAAGGGATAGGGGAACCTTCACCAACTAGAGGAGGGAAGTCTTCTGGAGATAAAAGAGGAGCCTCGTCCCTTGGAGATGGAACCTCTGAGTCAAGGTTAATAGGATCCCCCAACAAAATCAATCGTGGAGAGGGATGAGCCGAAGAGGGGGGATCCTCAGGAGAATCATCCAAGGGAGGGTCAGAGGATACAATAGCGGTCGAGGACTGCATCAAAGTCACCCCAACCTTGACATCCTGGATAAACAAGAGTTCCCTGAGAGTAGCATCATCAAACAAAGACAGAGACTGAGAGTACATACCAGCCAAAGGGAGTGGCGAGATGACCGGGGCTGGCGACTCCAGAGGCAAACCCTGACGATCTGGAGAAAGCGACCCTTTTGAAAGACTCAAAGAGTCAGTCCCATGCAGGAGAAAAGGACACAAACGACGCAGATGTCCCACAACGTGACATCTGTTGCATATGAAAGGGATGTTTACACAATCAAGCCTTTGACAGATAGGGAGATCATTACAGAGGATCTCGACTTCAACCGGCAAGCCTTTGGAGATGTCCATCTCCACCAGGATTTTCGCCATTCGCTTATCAAATATAAGTTGAAAGTCCTCTTCAACCGCCACGAAACGACCAATGGTATTCACTAGCCCTTCCATAAAGCCTCTGCTCCATAGGGGGAAGGGCAACGCAGGGAGTAAAACCCATAAATGTCGCTTTACCACAAGTTCACGTAGGGGATCAAAGTCCACACGCCAACGACTCAGAACCAGGGAGCCTTTACCAATTTTCCAGAGTGAGTCAAGTATGACAGATGCATGCTCATCCTCCAAGAAGACAAATATGAGGCAGCCTTTTGCAAGCAGACTGATTGTCAGAACATAGGTAAGAATAGGCTCCCAATTCTACGTCTCCCACTCAATCCAGTCTTTTTTTCTAATAGTGACACTTTATCACCTCCATGAAGTCAATGTCCTTTTTGCGATATTGGGAATTGTAAAAAACAAAAAGTTAGTATACGCAAATATTAGAAAAATGTTATGACAATTATATTCTATAGGTGTATATTATTTGAAAAACCCATAAACTCGATTATAGTTATGATAGGATAACAGACATGTGATGTTGAGAAAAATCTCATAAACTCGATTATATCCATTAACCTTACGCTACTACATTTGAGGTTGAAAATTGACATTAGTTCGAGTCTTAAATGTCACCTAAACATCATACAAGAATAAATGGTCTTTTGTTGAACATGGGAAGCTACATCGAATGATGACACAACATGAAATATGTCCTACAATGTTGCATATGTGACATGACATCGTTGTATAATCAATGTTAAATTGACTTTTTTTAAACCAAGAGAATCTATTTTTTTGGAAAATATTAATTGCACAGTGTATCACTTAAGTGATGGAAGCCTAATGGATCTTTAGGATACACTATCAACATCCAAGTGACGTTGGAGTTCACTATATCAAATTCAATTCGATGTTACACATTGAATATATGTTGAATAAGAGACGTGTAATTGGTTTGGAAAAGGCTTGTACATTGCTTAAATAATGCCTAGGCAACATTGAGGATGTAGTAGCAACATATATACGACATAAGAATTAGGACACAAACGACTTCAAACTGGCATTACACACATCTAATAGACATTGTAAAAGAAACATTGTGTGTGTAATTCAAGTTATTAAAGTTGCCTAAAAAAAGTTAGGAAGACTAAGCCCTAAAAAATTAGTGAATTTGATAAACATGTTCATGTACATTGTTTCAATGCATTTATATTACACTATGATATATTTCTCACAAATAGATTAATTATTGACATTTCAATCATTTATATGAAAATTCAGTATTAGGGTAGCTACTGAATGTTGCTCATTCGAATAATACTACTGAAAAATTAGAGTAATAATGTAGAGTGTGACAAAACCATTGAGATCTTCCCTTTCTAGAATATCCATAATCCAAATTCAATCATACTAAAGAAACCAATGGTAAGATGGAGGTGAGGTTTGGAGCGTGATGGACATGTTTGCTTTGTCATAGCAGGATCTATCAATCGAGACTATTCTCACTAGATCACTCAACCAATAGATAAGGAATGGGGATTTATTGTGGACAAAACATAATACTACATTGGGCAAGTAGGATCATCAAATTTGAGGCATTAACACAATGTGATATAATCAAGGATTACGATGGAGGGGTCCTTTCCGAATGACCTAGATCACATCGAACAAAAATGGATCACTAGATATAGGTCATTTGTGCATGATGAGATGATCAGGCTATAACAGGGGGGGTATTGCCACAAACAAGTAACATTAGATCGAGTAGGTTGGTTCTCCAAATCTAGACCATTCAAGGAACATAAAATGATCATTACAAAATATAAGAAGTATCATTGCTAATAACCAAGATTACATCAAGCATGATTAATCATATGATCTAGACCATTTGTGCAAAGGGATGTGAACCACCCTTGACATGTGATACACCTATGCTAATAGGTCAGATATTATCATCCCCCCATATCAATGGTCGAGGGAAAATTGTGGGATTTAGTTTCGAAGAGAATATTCTGCAACATCGTCCTACCACTTCAAATAGAATCTTAGGGGACTTGCCCACCAATAACATGAACTTGAAGGTGGGGTCTATCCACACAATCTTTTAACAACCAATGATGAATCACCACATGATACCCCTCAAATGTGCACAAAAAATCATTGGCACAACCTTATGACAACCATGAATGTTATTTATTACATGGATCATCGATCATTAACGTGTATCTTCTTCCCCGATTAAGTACTTAGAGACGTTCCCCTGTAAATTTTTGCATCGTATTCAAGATTCCACATGGACTAATAAGGTCTCATATGAGCTAATATTACACCCAAAGTCTCTTGATCATTCGTAGTTGAACCATTGTCACATCACCAGCGTCCTTGCAACATCATTTCACCATTAATTGTTAGGTACGTCACACTGAAAAATATTGTGCTTAAAAAAATCCTAATTTATATCAAAGGTATGTCTATAGTCTTATATCAAGCAAATCCTCTACTTTCGTTACTTCCATAACCATGCCAAAGGCCTTGAAAGCCTCCTCAAGGAACTCTTAATATTGTTCCATTAGTGCCTTGTTTGATACAAGTGAGGTTTCCTAATCCCATGACCCACCTTTTATTAATGATCTAACCCACATAACTACTACTTAAATGCCCAATTTGTTCCCTAAAAAACTAATAAGGATTGCTTATGGAAGGTTTACATTATGTGTGAAAGCCAATATTCTTTAGGTCTGAAGCTTGGCCCAACATATCATCCCTGACACCTTTTCATTCCCTAAATTCGTGGAGATTTGTGCCTGTAATTTCTATCCTATCTCTTCCTTCATCACTGCTACAGATAGATGGATGACATTGTTGCACATTAATGTCTTGTTTGTCGCCCAAATGCTAGGAACATCCTTGGGAACAATTATTCTCTCCCATAAAAGCCAAACTGAGAGATATAAGAGCCTAAATTAGGTACAAAAAGTAGCCATCTTCCATAGGCTACACTACAACTAGGGCCGGGTTGAGGTCCGTCCTATCCAATATAAGATTAAGAGATTCACCTTGTGGGCTTAGATTGTTTCTTTGTTTTCACTTTAATTTTGGGAAGGGAGACCAATGCAGACATTGATGAAAGAATGGTATACATTGTAGATGCTTATGACAAACCTAATATCCATGATTTAAGGTATGCAAATTCCATAGTTGTAGGCATGATATCACAATTAGTAGAATTCTCAACTACCAGGGCCTTAAGATACCCTTCCTATATAGTCAACAAGTTTATTTTATCATTAGGGACATCACTTGGAATCCCTAAACTTGCAAAATGTCTTAGGAGGACACCCACCCGAGGCATTGATTAGTTGCATTGGGTTAAAAAAGGGGAAACTGGAGCTTCTTTGTACATTTATGCATATAAATTCATGCATGATGCATATTCTATTATCCTTAAGGAACCTAGAGAATGCCTATAGAAACAAGGTCGTGTTTGCAATTGGGGGAAGTCACCAAAAGAGGATATTGGTTCATAGGGCTTGATTTTACAGTGATTATGTTGTATGGGATAAAGTTAGCTCCCCACAGTTTGACCAAGCTTTTGACCCCCATAGTATTTGTATTGGAATACATTAGGCATATGGTTGAGGTAGATGAGAATCACTTTCTGAAGGCCATAAATAAGGGTATACTATCGTTTCCTATTGCTATGGGTGGGTATACCATAAATGATAGAAGAGGCGTAAACTAGGATGGTCTTCAATTCCTAAAAAAACTTGACCTCCCATTACATCAACCCTAGATGTTTGACACAAATTTTCTGTTGGGTGTTGAGAGAGGAAGGAAGCGACCAAACCCTTAGGACCATGAGTCCAGGCTTGAGATACAAAAGTTGGAAAGAAACCTATGAAAAGGTGGAGGCAATCATGAAAGGTGAATTTGATCCCTCAGAGATTGTAGCACATGCATTCCCAACTCCTCAACCCAAATCATATGAGGTCCCAACGTACTGCACATTCTATAGGCTATAGGGGCCATATTAACCAAGGAAAATGTGGCTTTCGAAGCTCCTCCAAACCATAAATACATCAAGGTTAACCATGAGGGTTTCAACAAACATATTTCGGTAGGATTTTGCATTGAGTTTATGACTCTGGATTATTGAAGTCGAGAGTTGATTAAATCAAGATTATAAATACAGCCTCGACCTCAAAGCCCATTGACAATAGCCTCCCATCACATGTTTGCAGGTAACTTTTCCAGTCTCTCGTGTTTGTCCACTTCAAATGTATTGTTTATGTACTTGCCTGAATTACTAGAAAGCTGGAAAACGATTTAGAGTTTCAAGTTTCGGGTTTTATGTCAATAGGATGGTCAGATGGAAGCAAGTACGGAGGAAAATTTCGAATTATGTGCGTTATGATCTGAAAGAGATTGCATTTCCATCCTCTCTGCCAGACCCCCCTCATTTGAAACCGCGGACGAAGTTAACCTGGACCCAATGGTTAGAGGTAAGCATTCAACATTTCCTCTGATACTTTATTACCATTAATTGGAAAATTGGAGGACTTGTCCAGTGATGAAACTCTCTGTACAATTCTGTTTTCACAGGTATTAAAGAAAGCTTCCAGACTGTATGTAGAAAGCTGGAAACGTGACATCAGTGATGACATTGATGTGCTGGAAGGCAGAACCCCACCACCCAAAACAGGAAATGGTTCAAAGACAGAAAATGGAGGGCGTGACAGGGAACCCTCAACACTGGAGGATGTAGGTAAGTGGACTCTTGTTTCATATAAGTCAGAAATCGAAATCCTCGTCTTGTTTTTCTTTGTGTTTTTAGTTTCCGATTTGGAGTAGTTGATGTTCAGGTAACTACATGTTTTTGAGCACCCATGTTTTCAGTGCACTTCGGGCAGTAGTAAAGTTTTGCCAGTACTAATGGCAAACATCCTGATTTGTTTTTTCTCGCAACATAAAACTTCTTCTATCTTTTAGACAATAAAAAAATCCTTTCTTTATTCATGTGAGTGAATCCCAGGTTATTGCAATGAAAATATGTGAGAATTAGAATGGTTGGAAAATTCAGGGCTCTATTCGGGTCACTGTAGATGATATGAAGTATGAACCGTGTGAGGAGACTATTAGATGCTTCTAATGGATTTTCATATGTAGACAAACTCGGGAGATTTAGCGAGTTGAAATTAATAAGACGATAACAGATTTCCCGTTAGAGCCACCTCTTACAAAGCTGTACGTTGGAGTAATGAGATAAATTGTCATCTGCTAGACTGATACAATGAATGGAATAGAATTGAATAGAATGTTATTAAAATGCCCTGGAGTCCGTGGTGGCAGGTGCGGGTGGGGAGATCCTTTCCCCAGGGGGGCATATTAGAATTCAATTCTCCTGGAGTCTAGGCATAGCTTCTAACAACCAGGCGGAGGCCTTTGCACTGCTTCAGGGTCTGTGCATTGCAAAGAAAGAAGGAATTGGCTCCTTGACAATCCTAGAGATTCGAGGCTAGTAATAAATCTCTTAAGAACAAATACCCACCCGAAAGATATGGGAATTCTCTCCATATTTAGGAGAATTTTTCAGAGGTGCAGGATTTTGAAAAGCTCCACTGTTACCATATCCTCAGGAACAACAATGCTGGAGCGGACAAACAAGCAAATATGGCCACCAAGGATCAAGTGGAAGTCCTGAGAATTAACGGGAACCAAATCATGCAGCCTATTCCTTAATGTCATCTGTGGTATCAAGCAATACACACTCAAAGAGGTGAAGAGACAAGACAAAATCAATGAGTAACTGGGACACGTGGAGGCTATAGTTTTGCATTGATGTTTTGTGGCAGCATGGAAAGAACAATCATTGCAAGCAGGGGACACATGGAACCCATCCAAGTCTGATCCAAGGTGACTCCTCCTGCTGTATATTTTGACATCAGTTTGGGAAAAAGAACGGGACCGCTGGCGATCTCATAAGTAATACCCCCGTGCAAAAACACAGGGTGAATGCAGTATTGCGTAAGCAGACCTCAAATTCAATGAATTGGAAAGTTAATGGTAGATCCAAGGACGATCTGGTTGTCCCTCATCACTAGCGGGTTAATTCCACATGATGGGGCGGTCATTAATGGATCAGATGGCCAGCACGAGCCGGAGAGCTGGCGCCTTCGTTGGTATATATGCGAGTTTGAGAGATGGAAAGGCCGAAGATAGAACCAACACTCGTCTAGACAACAGTGAGGTGGGAGGGTGGTGCGGTGCCCGGGGCTAGCATTTGGGGGGTTGGTGTGGCGTTCAGATTGATAATGGATAGGGGAAGAAAATGAAGCGCTAGATGGATGAGAGAAAGGCCAAATGAACACAACAAGTGGGAAGAGGAATTAGAAGTAACGGTGCAGATAATGAAAATCCAGTTGCAAGGACTAACAACTGAATCCATATCAACTCTGGAGCTTGTTGCATAGCTGAGGGCATGACAACAACGATTGGAGGACGAGCAAGCTGCTTTCAGATCTATGGTGGAAGACTCTCGTTGGAAGCTAGCACCGGAAGTCTCAATGGTTGAATCCTCTCTGTTGCCGCCTTTCACACACCTGGGGGGAATGTGGCAGAAATCTTCAAGTCACTCGGTGTGTCCTTGGGGGAAGTCTCGAGTCAAGGCTGTCACCTTGTTCTTGACTCCTCCATTTAGGCCAACTCTTAACGAAGCCAAGGGGGGTAGACCCTATTTAGTTGATAAGGCTGTTAAGGCTTAGTGTGATGATGATTTAGTTGTTTAGGAGTTTTGATAATAAATAAACAATTGAACAAGATATTGCAACATAAATATTTAAATCACAACAGCATATAGATTAATACATGATATGTAAAGCACATAGAAATAGATGATTGTATAATGTAAAACCAGTGCCAATGGAGTCCAAAAATATAAGAGTGCTGTTGTATAGCTGAAAGAAAAATGTGTTGCAAGTGCTCTTGGTCAATTTTAGATTAATATGGAGATGAGTAAATAAACTTAGGGGGAAGGGAACTCCAAATATACCCGAAGGTACAAGGAGTATGTCCAAAACCCTTATCTGATGCGGCTCCCCGCAAGGAATATGTTGGCTGGTTGGAGTCTCTGAGACGTGTTCAACCCTACACCAACAAGGGTGTAGCCTAATGGTGTCTCGAGGTCACTACCCAGTTGTTCCCGCTTCCTTTGTGGATTTTGCCACCGCAACAGATCAAATCAAGGCATTGGATTTTCGCTTGGGGAGGTTAATTGAAATGTGAAAACTAATTAAGCTAGTCACCCACGTTGCTTTTGATGTAGCCAACTATTCAGTCGAACCGCAGTGGTGCAGAGCATACACAACGGATTCTAAGTAATTTTTAAGGATTTTATGACTTGTTTGTTTGTTAAAAAAAGAAAATGTGGTCTCCAAGAGTCTCTTTCGGTTCAAGTGAACCTCAATCGGGAAAGCAAGGAGGGGTAAATTTTATTATGTAGAGCAAAATAAACTGAGAATGCAAAAAGACAAAGCAAGTTATCGAATTAGATCTACCACACATCTCTTTCCTCCTTCGGGTAACTCAAGAAGTCGTGGGGTAAGTATTAGTATTACTTTGATTTAACAAGATATGGAATGATATAACATTTATCAAAGTATACTATCCTGCAACAAAGAAATAAGCTAAAGAAAAGCAAAAAAATGAAAAAAACGAAAAAAAACAAAGACGCGGATCCCCCCTGGGGGGATGGGGAGTGGGCTCGAAAGAGCCTACTTGAGATATCTTTTATTTATCGTGGTTACAATATTAGAAGAAGCGCTCTTTGGTCTTTGTTATCTGGGATCCAAAGGCTTACAACAAAAGAGAAAAAAGAAACTCGGTTGCAAGGGAACTTCTGAGAAGCTCCAGATGGCCAAAAAATGAATTCAGAGTTTCCTTCTCTTTTTTGGAGGACCTGCTAAAAACCAACAAGCATATACTAGTTAAAAGTGCCCAAAAACACTTTGGAAGTGTCTTTGGACAACCCACAAGAAACTTAGTAAAAAACTGCTAAGTAAAACTACAAAAAAGAGCAATAAAATAACCAAGGAAAGCAAGCTTTCTTTGGGATCTTGGCTTGCCTTTTGGGCAGCCAATACAATGTGCACTTTGATCGCAAGATTTAAATTTAGACAAAGAAAGACTATTCACTTTAAGCAAGCTTTAGATTTACTTTAAAATAGCTTGTAAAAATGAAAATTTTCTTACTGCTAGATCTAGTTTGAAGAAAAAAAGACTTGGATCCTTTAAAATGAAACTAGATCTATGCATGCAACTCCTATATGTTCAGATCTAGAAAAGATACTAGCTTATAACCGTAGATCTAAGATATAAAAGGTAAGTAACCAAGAAAAGTATTGATTAAAAAGGAGAAAGAGTGAAAGAGGTGGCTTGGTGCTCGATTGATCAACCGTGGAGCTTTCCAGTGGAATGTAGAGGGACAATGCCTTTGAAAATGTTTGGAGAAAATGAAGAAATAAACTATATCAACGCTTTCTCCAAGCTAGGAACCTGCAACTAATCCAATGGCTTGCCATGATGCTTGTCAGATCCAGTTAATATATAAATAGAGAGATTAAAACAACATGCATATAATCTTATAAAACATGTTAGATCTAGATCTCTAGGCATGCATATAAGAAAATGAAATAGCCAATAAACTTAATAACTAAGCTCCTTTCCTACCAAGATCATAATAAACTTATTAACTAAGCTCCTTTCCTACCAAGATCATAATAAACTTATTAACAATCTTTCAGCATTGGATCCACAAGACCATAATAAGCAAGCTATGAAAGGAAAGATACAAATTACCTTAGTGAAACATGGCAATGCTCATCCACACAAAATAACATGATACCATCTTGCCTCCAAAGCTTTCTTTTATTCCAAGCAACAAAAGATAACTACACTATTACAACAACAAACCAATTTTCTATCCAACTCGAACTAGTCTGGACTGAGAGGGTTGGCCTTTATTTATAGCCAGAGAGGCCCAGAGGGGGTAAAATCTTCACTGGCAGAGAGAGGGAGAGTTGAAGTAGAGATGATCTGAGTTGTAGTCGAGTGGTTTAATGAGGTGGGTGCCACCTCTCAAGGGGTGTGCCACCTCTCCCCACCAACCTCACCTATCCTTTCACAACTCGCCAACAAGCCCACATGTGAGGGAAGAGAGAGAGAGGCGCAACCTAGAGTTGGAGTTGCTCATGCCCCCTCATTCACCAACTGATAACACTTGTCGTTAGGCCTAGTCTAACTCGCCTTCACTGTAGAGAGCCGATGAAACTGATTTCAGTCAAATCGGAGCATTTTCCACTGATCTAGGAAAATGGGAATATTATCCATTTATTAATTATTTCTATTTTTTTAATTAATACATTTGATTTTTTGGAGATTTTTGACTTGCGGCGGCGTCGTAGCTTGTGTAAGATCCAACTTGATGACAGGATCTTCTTGGATTGGTTCCTCAAGACTTTGCACCCGCCAATCGCAAAGGACGTCGCATCTAAGTGATAAATTTATCACTTAAAACTTATGAAAAATGGGTTTTTGGGTTAAAAGGGTGCTTTGAGTTTGAAAACGAGCAACCCCACGGAAAAATCTGATCCCTAACCACACTTTTATTACATTTCCAATTTTTCCAATTAGACTATTAAAAAATAGCCTAAGTCTACGTGAAAAAATATTTTTTACCAAAACTCAAAAATAAACCTAGGGGGACCTAGCACATGTCCATATGACTCAATATTAATGTCTAGTATGTTTATAAACATTGACACATACTCTAATAACCTCCTAGGCTTAAATACCAAGATGACCACCCCATCTTTGGAGGTATGAGTGAAAAACTCAGAAATTATTAGTCGTTTATTCAACAACAAATAATCACTAAGGGAAAAAAACAGTTTGGGCTAGTCGGATTGATATATAAGTATAGGAGACTGAGTCTTTTACATACTCTACCATGCTAGAACATTTTATTACAACTCCCCTAAGGGGGTATGAACATGTGGTACAAGAAAATTTAAAAAGACTCCTAGAAGAAGCCTGAATGACTTCTGAATTTTGAAGAATGAACAATGATGTTTGTTCATCCTTGTCGGCTCACTTGAAAAATCCACCAAGTACAACTTAGGTGGTAACACTCTCCAACCCCTAAATGATTCTAGACCTCAATTTGCCACCACCAGACGATGAAATGGAGGAAGATAGTCAGTCGAAGGAAGTTAAAGAGGAGCAAGGAGAGGATGCGCCAATGGAGCCAGCGAAAAAGGGTGTCTGGTGTCACCAATATCGGGCAAGCAAATCAGACTCTATGTTAAACTGTTTTTGCATACTGATTTCGGGAACGTTCTATAGAGCATACCTAGGTGATTCAGAACCTTGTAATTTTTTTGGCAAGATTGGGAAATCGCTTGAGGGATTATCAAAGCACTCTAGCTCCCTCAGAGTAAAAGAATTTTGTAAGCTAAATAGACAGATAATCTATATGTAATCTTCTGCATTTTTGCAGCTTCTTTAATACAAATTCTTTTTGTTTCTTAAAAAAAAAAGCGCTAGAGCCAGTTGGCTTATGGGACAAAATAACATACATTTCATTGTTTTTTTTAACAAAAATGAGAAAATCAAAATGCTAGGAAGGAGAAGAGGAAGAGACGATATCCCACAGGTGGGTATTGATAAAGTTGCGACGTTACTTATTTGGTTGCGCCCCTTGATGAGGGTCACCTACCCTGGTTGTGGTGGATTGCAGCATCATGTCTCTAAAGCGCATCATCCTTGATGCCATTTTTGTCGTGTCCTCTACCTGTCATTTCTAGAATACTAAATCCCAACCGCTGTCATCCAATACTGACCCCTTCATGATGTGGCTATATGCCTCATAATGGAGTAAGAAGTGTTGCTCAATCTCTAACACCTTTTTGTTGCACACCTGGCATTCCCTGCAGTCTGCAACCCCATTCCTCCTTTGGTTCCTTCCATCCTGTTGTCTTGCATCTCAACCTATGTGAGCTTGTTGTTAATTTGGATATATCTGTTTTCTCTCTCCAAGGAATGTTTATTTTTCGAATATTCTTGTACTTTGATTTCAACTTCCGGGTTGAAATTGTCCATGTAATATTATTGTTTCCTTCCATTTGCCACTTTTGTAGCATGCTTGTAAGTTAATTTTCAGCTCCGTCCTATACTTTGGGCATTTTTCTTCACTATGTTACAACTTTTGAACCACTTTATGCATTTTAGATTCCATACATTTTTTCTTCTTTTCAGGGGTTCTTTGCTGATCTTGTTTGTTATCCTTTCGTTATCCTTGCCTGTCATTTTTTGTATGAGTAAAATCAACTTCTTTATTGTTTTCAGTTCTACCGCAAATAACCTATTTCTGCTAGACAAATTTTTATGGAGTGATTTCCTTTATTTAGAGAAAGGTTGTCACTATGTGTTCCTGCGCTCTTTCTATTTGAGTCCATATGTTTTCTGATAAACTTTGCCCCCATATCTCACATCTATATAATAGCACCAATGTTATGAGTGTTTGAAAGAGTGAGCTTATCAAACCCCAATCTCAGAACCCTGCTACCCTGCATCTGTGTAATGTTCCGTTTTTGAGAAATAGGGAATTGATCGAGGACCTTTAATACCGGGAGAATATTAGGACAATTATTCAATCATCAGTATAGTAAAGAGGGTCATCAGAGTTATTATCATAAAGCATGCGGAGCATGCAGGCCTTCTTTCTTCAATATTAAAGTCAACATGAAATTAGAATTACATGCATGCAAAAGTGAAGTGAAAACCCTAAAAGTGACATACAAACCCTAAAAGCACATGATCATCTATTTAAGAAGGGTTATTGGACTAAAGAAGACATCTATGGTTATTATTGATTGATTTTGGAGTTTAGTAGCACAGCGTGCAACTGTGACAGTTGGGGTTGGAGATGGTATCTTCAGCTAGCGAGGATTCGGCAGTGAGATATCTGCCCTAATCTCTTATTGGGATAGATCATCCAGGTTTATCCATTGCATCCATCATATACTATAGTATTCAGAGATCCAGTACATTCCGAAGGGTTATTAACAGATCCATGTTGTGTAGCCGGAAGTAGTAGGGAAAACACAGAAGGATTCGCTGGGACCACAAAACCCGGTCTTTCCTTTGCATGTCAGATTCCTCTTTTTCAGCAGGCCTATCCTACGGTATGTAGTGATTATCAGCCATCGGTTTGCTCACCTGGAGCACTTATTAGCCAAACAGATCAGTTGGGGGCGTGAGCAGCAGGACTGCTAATCAATTTACTAGGGCACTTAGAGGCAACCAAACCTCCGCATGTGCCAGGCCATCTCTCCGGCATCAGCAGACGGACAAGCTCAGAAAGTTTCAGCCCGAACGAACCTCTCCTCCTACAAAAATGTCACCTTTAGTCTGGAGGGTTTTTACGGTGTTGTGGGGTAGTAACACCGGAGGAAAAGACCATTATTAGACCACCCATCCGGATCCTTATGCATGCAGCTATCTCTGGAGTCATTATCAGCCAGAATATCAGTGGTAAGTGTTAATTTCTCTCTGCAAAATCCTAACCCTAATTTAGCTATATTTTAGGGCATTTTTCATGGCGAGTTTGCATGCACAGTTATTTTGCAAATTTGTATGAGATTGAGTGTGGGAGTCAGCACTGTCATAGAACATTAGAGAATATCAGTATTTGGGATATTACAATCTGATTTGGAGTAAGAACATTGATTCCATCCACCTTGTAGTCTCTTTCTTGTGCATTTTTCCCACTTTAACCTTTCATTCAACTCTAGCCTTAAGTATTTATAACTTTGGGTAATTTCCAAGGTTTCATCCATGAAGTTGATTTGATCTTAAGTTAGATAACTTTTTAAGTGAGTATAACAACAACTTTGTCTTGCTTACGTTGACTTCCATACCCACTTTTGCGCAAAAGTCTTCGAAGCTACTAGATGTTCATGTATGTTGCATAATGTCTTGGCTGTTAGAATTACATTTTTGCATACAGTAGAATATTTATTATAATTTCTGCTATGTGATTTGTAAATTGCCGTGGATATTCCATTGAAATAGTTCGTTACAATAGATCTCGCAATATTCCCAAAATCCCTTCTTATGTAGTGTATCGCTTTAGATCTTTAGATTTAATTGTTAGTAGATTAATGCATGAAGTACTAAATAAAATGAAATGAAAGAAGCAAGCAAATAACACACCATTCACATAATGAACACGAGGTGCACCCTATGAAAACCTAGTATGGAAAACCCAACTAGAAGGTGAGGCTTGTTACCTCCAACTAGCATGTGTGAGTAAAGTCCCAAAGATGCACACTAGCCTAGAGGAATCAAAAGGAAAGGCCAATGTCACCACATCGATCCCCTTCTTGCTTTAGGTTGGCTCTTCTCCAACTCAAGGGGGAGTGTCCCCAATGGTTAGGGTTTTACTAGGGAAAAGGGCAATGAGGAGCAAGGCGATTCTAGAAGGGTTTTCCTAGCAAGTTTTGTAGTATAAAGAATCTAGAGATATATAATGGGGTGATGTGAGGATAAGGAAACCCACTTTCAAAGGACTAGTGCCAATCCAACCCAGGGCAAATGGAGTCAATAGGTCGCTAACTTAGAGGGCCTTGCTTCAAAGATCACCTAGAAAGCGTAAATTCTCTAGGCCTCCAACCCTTCATAAATGTATTGGGGGGTTCAATTTGTGATCACAAGGGGAAGGACAAGTCCCTTTGTTATCTCCTTCCTTGAGTAGAACCCTACACTAGCAGGGGTTAGATTTGCAAAATCTTGATTAGGATTAGTATAAAGAAAAATCTGTCTCTATGCAAGAACTTCAATTAAATCCAACAATAAACCTTACACAAGATCCAATCCAATGTGACAATTGTACCCATCCAATGGCTCAAGAGAAGTAATATGGACAATGCTAGCAAATATGATCTCCAATAGATAAGCGCAATTGCAAGATAAATGCCACACATTCACAAGAGAGAAACCCTTTTAGACAAAATTTGCTCCAAAGAAATATATATCAATTAAGTTCTAAAATAGAGAGAGATCCAAAAATCCAACTATGAAATGAAACGAGGAAGTAGCTCTATTTATAGGAGAGGCAAACGTCCTTTACAACAAAATAATCATTTGTATCCTTAGATCTAGCCTAGGGTGGGTTAAAATAATACAAAAGCCCCACTTGCTTCTAACAAACTCTTAATAAGTAATAAACAATAAAAAATGGTGGTCAAAGCCACTTGTACAATCATGAGATACATGGGGCCCCTCAATGAGGGGAATGCCACCAACGAGCAAGGGAACAAGTGGTTGGTGATGATGCCACATGGCCTCCAATGACCTCTCCAAAGGGCATGTTCCAAGAAATGTCCACAAGACCAACTCAAAGCCCCTCTCCAAGTGGGGTCATCAACCAATCAAATGCTCCAAGCAACCACATGATGTCCACATCAGCCTCCAAAGGCTTCCTTCAAGGTAACTTGCCCATCAAGCAAAGTCCAAAAAAGGGGCTTGAAACCCATGCATGTTGTCCACTTGGAATGTGGACCACTCAAACCATGTCTGCATAGCAGCAAACCAATCCAATCATGTCCACATGTCCATATACTTGTTGGCAGGCGGTTTTGGGGTAAGATAGTTGCGTAGCATCGCAGATGCTGTGCAAGGTCAAAGATGCCGCGCAAGGTGGAAATCGGCGCGCAAGACGGAATTATAATATTTTATGTATTTTTGGTCATATGTTGTAGTTTTGGACCGCATTATGTGGATTGAGGTCATTATTTTGTAGTTTCAGTTGAGAAGTAGTTAGGAAGTTGGTTAAGTGGACCATCATTGTAAAGGCGCAAGCCTATAAGTAGATGTAGAATTGCAAGTGTAAGATCTTCTTAGGCAATGCTTTTTCACTTGGACACTTTTTAGTTCTTGCGCATTCTTCTGAGTTTGATCTGTGTATGTGAGCTGGAGAACTGTTTTGGAGACTCTATATTTTGTTGTGAAGACTAATATGACATGATGGAGGTTGAGCAGACTCATTGTGTCTTTATCTGTTTTCTTGTTTTCTTGTTTTTTGCGATCCAAATATGAATGCAATGTGTATCTGCGATATGGATCTGTGAATGATGCGATGTTTCTCTACTTTAAATGATGTTATATTGTTAGATCTGTTTGTGCATCGATGGGTTTTGCTGTGATTCCGGTATGATAATGAGATCTGTTGAATGATGATATAATTATGTTAATGCATAAATTGAATGGTTAGATCTGTGGAATAAATGCTGCGCTAAGTTAATAAAGAGACACATGGTCCTCCTTCATACTGCGTAAACTTGGTTCCGTCAGCTCTCCCTCTAACATCTTGGGTGAGACTTCATCTGCTCTGTAGGTGTTGCCGGACGGGGTAAAACCTGTCTGGGCCAGTGCTCAGGGAGATCGCGGTGGTTTGGGTGTCGACAGAGAGTGGACCCCTGTCGACTGGTTTTGTGTCAACAATACTGAACAATCCAAGGGCGTCTTTAACAAGTCAAGCTACCACAGGAATCAAAAAATCTTTAACAAGTCAAGCTACCACAGGAATAAAAAAATCTTTCAAAAGGTTACCATATACATGTCAAAAACGTTTTTTTATTACAAGAGAGATCTCCATGGTGGACGTCTCATAGGATAGGGTCACCAAAGCACTTTATAAAAGAGGGATTGCTGCGCCTAAAACTCTCATCTAAATGTTGTCCAAGACTCCAATATGCCTCTGAAAAGTGCGCTGGGATCTGAGGCTGAGGCTGTGGCCTCAACAAGGGCTGTATATTGCTGATAGAGGGGTGGCTGAGCTGAGGGAAAGTGGAGGAAGAAAGTGCTCTCTATCTGCCAATTTAAACCCCCTTCAAAGGTCAGCCAACCTAACACTGAAACTCTGTCCATGTTGATGATGATTTTCTCCTTAAGTCTGTGGCTGAGGCCTGAAACAAGGCATGAACAGTAACCAACAATAGACGACCCCCTCAAAAAGCTTCAACATGGAACAATCCAGAGCTTCTGAGGTAGAAAACACCTAAACGTTGGCTGAATCAAGGCAAAAAAATGGTGACTGCTGTCTCAAAAATAGGGCAGAGAAACATCACTGCTGAGATGGTTACTCGTACAGCAGAATGTCCTCTTCAAGCTATTATTTCAATGCGAATGCTCCAACCAAACAGCAATAGCACCATGGGCTGCAAAACCCTTCATCCTCTCTGAGGTTTAGGGGCTGGAATAGGCTGGAAACGTCCATCTACTGCTGCACAGTATAAGCCTGAGATTGACCTCCAGCCAAAGTCACTGTTCAGATGCGTGGGACTGCTCAGGAGTCAGAATTGCTTCACATCTGCCCAGCACTATGATGAAGGGTCTTAACTGCCGTTTTAATGAGTTCTCTTGCTGATATGCCTTAAAAAACCGCCCAGAAGGGGCTAAAATTATGTCCAGACATCTGCCTTGATCATATTTTGCTGATATTGTCTTCAAAACTGAATTCTTCATGGCTGTCATATGTCCAGAATACAATCAGACTTCAACGAACAGTCCATACTGCTGGTATGAGGGCATAACCAGGTCTGTTCTGATCCCCTTTATTACTGTTAGGTGCTCAGAATGGCCTCTCAAGGGCTGTAGCATTCCCAGAATGCTTCCTAGAATTTTTCCACCTCTGCACTAGGGCACACTCTTATATATATGGGTTAACATCTGGCTCCAACTGCTGGACATGCTTGATCTTGAAAATGAGAGCATGTGAGAACCCCATACTCTGCAAGTAACTTGCGAGCTTTGACCATCAAAAACAAAACAAAACACAACATCACACAATCATCTTATTCCACAACAACACATCAATCTACTGCTCATGCTAGAGCTTATTCATCCTACCTACCTTCTCTAAGCATGTGAAGTGAAGTCATATAACCAATGAAACCACCTTATCCATGTTAGGGCTTCTTCCCTTGCTTTTTTCAATGAACCAAGACAAGATGACATTAATAATGAGCTGAGTACATGCCATTAGCTTTGATGAAATGGGATTGGAGCAATGGAAGAGATCATGAACATGAATGCCTTCAAAATTTTGCCAAGGAAAAGGGCCCCTTTCACAAGCCCTCTCTATCCAAGCTTGGATAGCTATCAAGTACAAATCACCTCCAAGATGAACCTGCTCTTGGAACTCTGTTTGCTGCCCCAAATCACCTTCAAAATCAGTATGAAGCCCTGAAAGATATGGCTGGAAAAGCGGCCTCATACCTGCCCTAAGAGAGGGCACACTTTGCTGCTCTAAACCTGCCATAAAACTACCTTCTTGCTGTCCAAAACCTGCATTAATCCCTGAGAAACATGGCTGAGAATGATGGTTGAAATCCACCGTAAGAGAGGGTAAACTTGGCTGCTCAAAATTTGCAATAGAAGCCTTTATATGCAACCCTATATCATCATCAATGGTGGGAAAGCATGGTTGAACCGAATCATGAGAGATTTCATCAACAATAGGTTTTCCAATGTCTTCAAAATTCACACTTCCCTCATTAGACGAGTCATATATGGGCTCTCCAACAAATTTCCAATAATCTTCAAAATGGTGAGAATGTGCATTATCACACCCATGGCTACCATCTTCATTATAGACCAAGAAATCCTCAAACCTATCATCCTCAAAATATTTATCTTCAAGAGCAAGAGGAAAATGAAGGCTTACTAAACCCTCATCACTATGAGTAGAGAAAGGGGATGCACTAATGTCTTCTTGAACTAGGTCTTCAACATGATCTTTCATGGACTTGTGGTATGGCTCCTCAATAAGGACTTCATGTGCTTTATGGATTTCTTGAACAAAATTCTCAACCAAGGGCTCTTCAATCAAGGCTTGATCTTCTTGATTTGCTTCTTCATAAACTTCATGGATTTCTTCACTTGCCTCTTCAACAAGCTCTTCTTTATGGGCCTCAATTGGTGGACTAGGAAGATGGGTGGGGTAGTATCTAGAAAATTTTTATTCCCCACTTCCCTTTCATTATCATAATGAATGAGGAACCCTTCGAAGAATTTCCACATGGAAGAAATGGATTTGTCACAAAGATCATGGAACCACTCGAATGCATTGTCCTTTAGGGTGCAAGCAAATCAAAATGCCATCATCAAATCATCCTTTTGAAAAATGTTGAATTTGACCATTCAACCATAGAACCATAATCTCTACCCATTTCTTCAATTCAAAATCCTTTTGAATCTAAAATTACGTCACAACCATACCTCATACCAGAACTGAATGAATGGAGTTGCCAAGATGAGCTTCAAAGCCTTCAATTTGATAAGTGTGCTCATCTCTACACTCAACAAAATCTTCAGATCTGCAAGGAATAAGGTCTTCGTCTCTCGAATGGAGTCGTAATATGAGAAGAAAAATCTGCAATAGGATTCTCTTAAAAAATGATGAAGCTTGGATCTTTAAATTTCCAGGAATATGGACTTTCTCCTCGGCAATGAAGCCAAAAATGTTACCTCCCAAACTAGCATGTGTGATTAAAGTCCCAAAGATGCACACTAGCCTGGAGGAACCAAAGAGGAAAGGCCAATGCCCTCTTCAAGCTATTATTTCAATGCCAATGCTCCAACCAAACAACAATAGTACCATAGGATGCAAAATGCTTTATCCTCTTTGATGTTTACAGGCTCGAATAGGCTGGAAACATCCATCTATTGCTGCACAGTATAAGTCTGAGATTGACCTCCAGCCAAAGTCACTGTTCAGATGCGTGGGACTGCCCATAATTGCTTCATTTTTTCCCAACACTATGATGAAGGGTCTTAACTGCTGTTTTAAGGAGTTCTCTTGCTAATATCCCTTCAAAGCCTGCCCAGAATGTTAAATTATGCCCAGGCTTCTGCCTTGATCATATTTTGCTGATATCGTCTTCAAAACTGAATTCTTCATGGCTGTAGCTGACTGTCATATGTCCATAATACAATCAGACGTCATCGAACAGCCCCTACTGCTGTTATGAGGGCATAATCAGGTTTGTTCTGTGTTGAAATACTGTAACTTCGAAGAATATTCTAAATGTATTTTAGTATTTTACTGATGTAACCTATTGGAGATGTTTTATTCCTCCGTCGGGATGTTACTATTGTATTTGGTCATCATAGAGTCATGAGGTAAAACCTCCGTTGTAAGTCGGGTCAATAGAACCCTCTTGAATATAATTATAATTATATGTACCAGGTTTGAAGAAGAACTTACTTTCTATCTCAGCATTAGATAAGAAAGGGTATAGGGTTGCATTTATAGATGGACAAGTACTTATGTGGCCCAAAGGAAAATCAATTGAAGATGCAGTTGTCATTGGTGAAGGAGGAGGATTATATAAACTCAAGGGATATTTGGAAACAACTCTTGTTCATGAGATCACTAACCCAAGTGAACTATGGCATAGGAGGCTTGTTCACATCAACTACAAAGTACTACCCCATGTGAGCAAAGTAGTAACAGGCTTACCAGATTTGAAGATCGATCATGAAGGCACTTGCAAAGGATGTGCAAGAGGAAAGAATATCAAGAATCCATTTCCGAAGAGTGAAACAAAGACTAAAGGTATGTTGGAATTAATTAATTCAAATGTATGTGGTCCAATGCCCTCCACATCTTTGAGTGGTTATGAATATTATTTTACATTTATTGATGACTATTCAAGAAAGACATGGATATATTTCTTGAAAAAAAAAGATGAAGTATTCAAAAAATTCAAGGAATTCAAAGTCTTAATAGAGAATCAGTTAGAAAGAAGAATCAAGACACTCAGAACAGACAATGGTGGAGAATATACTTCAAAAGAATTTGAAGCCTTTTGTAATGAAGCTGGAATCAAGAGGGAACTAACCACTCCCTACACTCCTCAACAAAATGATGTTGCGGAAAGAAAGAATAGGACCATTATGGAAGCAGTGAAGACAATGATACATGATCAAGATCTTCCGATGCATCTATGTGCTAAAGCAACAAGAACAATAGTTTATGTACAAAATAGATTATCTCATAGTGCCCTTGGATTCAAGACTCCTGAAGAAATGTTCACAGGAAATAAGCCTGAAGTAAGCCATCTCAAAATATTTGGTTGTCAGTATATATTCACATTCCCAAAAAAAAGAGAACCAAGCTGGACCCTTGGAAAGAAGGGAATATTTGTTGGGTACTGTGAAGTCTACAAAGCCTTTAGAATATACATCCCAGGATTCCATCACATGGAGATTGGTAGGGATGTAACATTTGACGAAGAAGTAGCTCTCAAGAGATCCAACATGAAGAAGTGTATGAAGAAGATGTACCTCCCAGAAATATAGAAGCTGCACCTTCCCCTGAAAATGAAACTTCAGAGGACCATGATATGCTAGAACCTCAAGTACCTCCTACTATGGATATATCACGAAAGAGAAAATCTGTCTGGGTAAGAGAAATCATACAAGAAGCAGAGAAGCATAGAGCTCCAGAAGGCTCCACAAGAATAAGCAAGAGATCAAAGCCATTCTCCAGTTATGGAGCTTTGATGTGTGATCTTGTAGATCAAGAACCCACCAGTTATGAAGAAGCTCTACAAAAGAAAGAATGGGTAGAAACAATGACGAAAGAATATCAATCAATAATGAAGAATGATGTTTGGGATGTAGTTCCCAAACCCGAAGGAAAAAGTGTGATATCTTCCAAGTGGATCTACAAGATAAAGCATGCAGGTGATGGAAGTATTGAGAAATACAAGGCAAGGTTTGTGGCTAGAGGATTCTCTCAGAAAGAGGGAATTGACAATGAAGAGACATTTGTGCCAGTATCAAGGTACACTTCCATTAGAATCATCATGGCACTTGCATCCATGATGAAGTGGAATTTACACCAGATGGATGTGAAGACAACCTTTCTGAATGGTGTTATTGAGGAAAAAGTGTACATAGAACAACCACAAGGATTTGAAGTCGAAGACAGACGAACTTACGTATGCAAGTTGAAGAAGGCTCTGTATGGACTGAAGCAAGCTCCTAGAGTTTGGTCCAGAAGGATAGATAGTTTGGTAAAGCCGACCATAACCTTTACTTAAAGGTTATGGATGATGAACCTGTCATACTATTACTGTATGTGGATGACTTATTTTTGACAGGAAATGAGAAATAGATTGTAGAATGCAAGAAGAAGCTTGCTGAAGAATTCGAGATGAAAGATCTTGGATTGATGCGCTATTTTCTAGGCCTGGAAGTATGGCAGAGGCCAGAAGGAATCTTTCTCAACCAGGGAAAGTATGTTGTGGAAATCTTAAAAAGATCTGATACGTTGGATCGTAAAGCCATGGCCACACCCATGGATACCAACCTGAAGTTGTTGTCTGATGAATCATCAGAGTTAGTGGATGTGACTTAGTAAGACAAATTATTGGGTCGTTGATGTATCTGACGAATACCACGCCAAATATATGCTTTGCTGTGAACACCCTGAGTTAGTATCTAGTTAAATCTAGATGTGTTCACCTGATAGCTGCAAAGCATGTGATGAGGTACCTGAAAGGTACGATAGACTTTGGACTATACTATGATGGAGATCATGACTACAGATTGTATGGTTATATAGATGCAGATTGGGCTGGAAGTACCTCAGACAGGAAGAGCACCTTAGGTGGATGTTATTGTCTAGGGTCCGCCATGATCTCATGGTTTAGTAGGAAGCAGTCCAGTGTTGTTCTCAGCACAGCTGAAGCAGAGTATATAGCAGCTTGTTCTGCTAGTTGTAAAGCCATATGGCTTCGGAAGTTGATGTCAAGTCTATTTGATCTGAAGCTGGATACCATGGTGATTCTATGTGACAACCAGAGTTGTATAAAGATGACAGAGAACCCAGTGTTCCATGATAAGTCAAAGCACATAGAAATCCAGTATTTCTATATACGGGGCATGGTACATAAGGGAGTTATAAAGCTCCAATATGTGAGTACCGATGAGCAAGTTGTTGATGTGTTGACCAAGCCTCTGTCTCAAGTAAAGTTTGAATACTTCCGTGACAAGCTTGGTGTAGTCCGAAAAGACCTTCCTCGTAAGGAGGAACAATGATGATGATGTTACAGACTTTCCTCACAAGGAGGAACAATGATGATATGGACCCTCCTCGAAAAGGGGGAGCATGTTGATGATATGGACCCTCCTTGAAAAGGGGGAGCAGGTTGATGATGTGGACCCTCCTCGAAAGGGGGAGTAGGTCGATGATGTTGCAGTGGGATTGTATCATCCCTGGACATTAGTCCTAAAGTGATCCACAGACCTTTGTCTCCATGTTGTGAGAGGATTGCATCGTCCTTGGAATTATGTCCTAAAGTGATAGGAACCGATCATCCCGTAATTGAATCCGTAGACTTCTGTCTTCGAGAAGGTGGTAGGATTGCATCGTCCTTGGACTTATGTCCTAAAGTGATAGGGACCGATCATCCCGTAATTGAATCCATAGACTTTTGTCTCTGAGAAGGTGGTAGGATTGCATCATCCTTGGACTTATGTCCTTAAATGATAGGGACCGATCATCCCGTAATTGAATCCGTAGACTCTTGTCTCCGAGAAGGTAATAGGATTGCATTGTCCTTGGACTTATGTCCTAAAGTGATAGGGACAGATCATTCCGTAATTGAATCCGTAGAATTCTGTCTCCTAGAAGGTTGTAGGATTGCATCGTCCTTGGACTTATGTCCTAAAGTGATAGGGATTGACCATCCCGTAAGTGGCTCAGGACTGCATTGACCTTGGACCTATGTCCGAAAGTGATAGGGATTGATCATCCCATAATTGGATCATGTGTGTTGGAGATTATGTTGCTGCCAATGATGATGTTGATCGAAAGATCAAGTATGGTTGCAGATGATGATGTTGATCAAGAGATCAAGTGTTACTGTAAAGGATCAAGCAATCGAGTGCTGCAAAGGATCAAGTGATCGAGTGCTGCAGAAGATGAAGATCAAAGATGAAGACTGATCAAGTGTTGTTGCAAAGGATCAAGTGATCGAGTGTTGCAGAAGATGACGATCAAAGATGAAGACTGATCAAGTGTTGCTGCAAAGGATCAAGTGATCGAGTGTTGCAGAAGATGGAGATTAAAGATTAAGGCTCAGTGCTGTAGAAGACGATGTTCCAGTAACTATTCCAGTTGCTGATGATTGTTGAAAACTTCCAATGACATATAGATGTATCACCTCGATGATGTTGCAGATGCTCTCTCTCCATGCTCCTACAATAGATGTTGTTGTTGTTAGTAGAATACTCTTCTCGTTAAGGGGGAGTGTTGAAATATTGTAACTTTGAAGAATATTCTAAATGTATTTTACTGATGTAACCTATCGGAGATGTTTTATTCCTTCGTCAGGATGTTACTATTGTATTTGGTCATCATAGAGTCATGAGGTAAAACCTCTGTTGTAAGTCGGGTCAATAGAACCCTCCTAAATATAATATAATATTGTTTTGTGTCTTCCTAGGTGAAGTTGGCCCAGTAAGTTTGTTGGGGATGACTTGTTAGGGAATAAGTCAAGTGGAAGAAAGAGTATAAATAGAGGAGGTGTGTTCCTCATTTGAACACACACACACACTTGTGTATAGCGTATAGGAGAGAGAGAGAGACATATCTGCAAGGAGAAGGAGCATCTGTTTGGGGTTTTATCTTTGTACTTTTGATTGATCTATATAGAGGAAGTTTTGCTAGGTTTTCTTCCCCTTGAGGGTTTCCCAGGATAAATCTATGTCTATCTTGTGATTGTGTTTCTTTCAGTGATCCTGCATATGTTATTGTTGTGAAATCGATTTGAATACTAATGATATCTAGCTAAGCATATGGAATCTTAACATTCTGACTCCCTTTACTAATGTTAGGTGCTCAGAAGTGCCTCTCAAGGGCTATAACATGCCCATAATGGTTCCTAGAATTTTCCTAGGATTTGATTCATTCAGACATTTGTGGGCCCATGTCTCGACCCTCCTTGAGTGGGTGTTTATATTATGTATTTATTGATGACTACTCTCGGAAGTCTTGGATTTACTTCCTTAAGGCCAAGAGTGAAACCTTTGACAGGTTCAAAGAGTTCAAGACATTGATTGAAAATCAGACTGGCAGGCACATCTGTATCTTGAGATCAGATAACGGAGGTGAGTATGAATCTAATGAGTTTGATGATTTTTGTCGAGAAGCAGGAATCAAGAAAGAACTGACAGTGCCTTACAACCCCCAGCAGAATGGGGTTGTAGAAAGGAAGAATAGAACGATCTGTGAGGCTACTAAAGCCATGATCATTGATCTAGATCTTCCTTTGTCTTTGTGGGTTGAAGCTATAGGAACTGCAGTATACATTCATAATAGAATCCCACTTGCTATTTTGGGGGAGAAGACTCCAGAAGAAGTCTTCACCAAGAAGAAACCTGCAGTTGATCACATGAGGCTATTTGGTACTCCTGTGTATGTTCATGTGCCAAAAGAGAAGAGGGTCAAGCTAGAGCCCTCTGGTAAGAAAGGTATCTTTGTTGGGTACAGTGATTACTCGAAGGCTTATCGAGTATATATACCTGGATAGAGGCACATTGAGGTCAGCAGAGATGTAATCTTCCATGAGGAAGTTGTGTTTCGTAAAACACTAGAGATTTCACCGGAAGATGCAGTTGGTCCACTTGAGTTTCCAAATTCAGAAATTTAGAGGGAGGAAGAGGAATTTGATGATCAAATTCCAGATGTTCCCGAGAACATTGAAAGTCCACCAGAAGAACTACTTGAAGTTCCTTCTTCCAAAAGGAGACCTGCTTGGTACTGAGAGACCGTACAAGAAGCCGAGAAGCATAAAGCTCCTCCAGGGACTTTCAAAGAAAACATAAGACCATAGAAGTGCTCTGGTCTTATGAGTGAGCTTATCAGTTTAGAACCTTCATCATACGAAGATGCATCAAGCAAACAAGTATGGGTTGATGCCATGATTGAAGAGTATAAGTCAATCATGAAGAATGATGTTTGGGAAGTTGTTCCCAGACTTGCAGGAACAAGCATGCTGTAGATCGCAGTGTGGAGAAGTATAAAGCCAGATTCTTAGCTCGTGGCTTCACTATGAAAGAAGACATTGACTATGACGAGACATTTGCTCCTGTTGTCAAGTACATTACCATCAGAACCATCATTTCACTTGCTACAGTATTCAGATGGAAGTTACTTCAGATGGATGTAAAGACAACCTTTCTCAATGGTAAGATTGAGGAAGAAGTTTATATTGAACAACCTGAAGGCTTTGTGACTCATGGGAAGAAGACCCATGTATGTAAACTGAAGAAAGCCTTGTATGGACTGAAACAGGCTCTGAGAGTCTGGTATGCCAGGATGGATGGATATCTCTATAGCTTGGGGTTTTCCAAAAGTACAACTGATTCTAACTTGTACTTTAAAGTTGTTCATAATCATGTCTTGATACTTGTTTTATATGTAGATGACTTGTTTCTTACAGGTGATGAACAATTGATAGACCAGTGTAAGAAGGAGCTTACCTTTGAATTCGAGATGAAAGATCTCAGATTGATGCATTACTTCCTTGGCTTAGAAGTCTGGCAAAAGCCAAGTGAGATCTTCCTGACACAAGGAAAGTATGCAGTGGATATCTTGCAGAGATTTGGGATGCAGGATTGCAAGTCCATGAGCGTACCAATGACTACCAACTTGACAAAGTTGCGGGACTCAGCCTCTAGTTCACAGAGTGACTCTACTCTATACATACAACTTATTGGTTCCCTGATGTATCTCGTGCATACGAGACCAGATCTGCTACACAGTGAATGCACTGAGTCAGTTCATGTCATATCCGAAGCACATACACTTGGTAGCTGCCAAACATGTACTTAGATATGTGCGAGGTACTATCACACAGTGTTGAAAACCTCGACGATTTTTAGCGAAAAATCACAAAAGTCGCGACTTTTGCTCCAAGCCAATTTTTCGGCGAGCAAAAGTCGCGCTTTTTTAAAACCTCGGCAAGTTGCGACTTTTGGTTAAAAATCACGCTTTTTTTGTAGAAGTTGTGAGTTGACGATAAAAATCGCTGAGGCCTCCTATTTGCGGCTATTAAAAGGAAAATTCGGTTTTTTTTCACTCATTTGGCAAAAACATTTGTTGGAAGCAGAGGAGAAGGGCTTGAGGAGACCACCAACACCTTTGGAGGCTTTCAAACATCATTTACCATCTCAACCAAGGATTTTTGTGGAGCAAGTGTTCAAGATTCCTCACAGGTATGTACATTTCATCTCATTGTTTTTCTATCTTTTCCATGGTTTGTTTGAAAGATTTCTTTCATTTTTTCTTGCATATTTCTTTGACTATTTCTTTGC
Organism: Pseudotsuga menziesii; assembly: GCA_001517045.1. Taxonomy (NCBI): domain Eukaryota; kingdom Viridiplantae; phylum Streptophyta; class Pinopsida; order Pinales; family Pinaceae; genus Pseudotsuga; species Pseudotsuga menziesii. Next base: position 282,179 of record LPNX011080110.1, read on the forward strand.
ATAATTCTTTGCTATTTGTTTTTTCAATTTAGCCATTGATTTCCATGCCCAAAATATGAAAAACAATCACAATGTAAATTGGGGGTTTAAAAAAATTAGAATGGAAAATAGCATGCTTGTTTTTTTAAATCTTAGCCACCCTCTTCTTATCTTTCATAGTTTAAAATCTAAATTTAGAGGTCTGATTTTTTAAGCTAGAATGTTGCTATTTTTTTTCAGTGGAGTTTAATGTAATTTTTTTTGTTTTTGTACCCTAGGGTTGCATTTGAGTTGAAGCATTCCAATTGCAAAAGTGCCAAAGATATTGGACCCATTTTGGCAGTATGGTGAGCCTGAGGATGGAACAAATAGGCAAAATTTGAGTTGCAAATTATGTGGGCATCACATGTCTGGAGGGGTTAACAGGTTGAAATATTATCTAGCCAAACTACCTGGCCATGATGTTGGCCTTTGTACTACAGTGGCCCTAGAAATCATGAGATTTGCCCATGACGCCATCCATGAAAAAATGAGAAAGAAGGATGAGATCGCTGCAAATAGAGATGAGCTTGCAGCTTTTGGCCAAGCAAGAACTGTAGATGCATCTCTATCTACCACTATTGGTGAGGGTAGTGGGAGGGGCTCCACAGCTTCACCTCTTGGGAGGGTGGGGCTCTCATCCCATTTTGTTGGACCAGGATCACAACCTTCTATCAAGTCAATTATAAAGAAATCAGAAAAGGTAGAAGCGGATAGGGTAATGGGAACGTGTCTTTATTGGAGTCACATACCTCTCAGCATTGTTAAAAACAATCCATTTTGGCAACTGATGCATGATTCTATTGCAGTAGTTGGCCCAAGGTATAAAAGTGCCACCTTTGAGGAGTTGCGGAGCCCAATCCTTCAAGCATAAAAGATGGACATCGGTGCTAGGTAGACAGAGTTCAGGCAGTCATGGGAGAGCACTGGATGCACAGTCATGCTAGATGGGTGGACAGACAGTAAGGGTAGAAGCCTTATCAATTTCTTGGTACATTGTCCTAGAGGTACCATGTTTGTAAAATCAGTTGATGCATTGACACATGTAAAAGATGCAACACTTTTATGTGAGTTGATGGATGGGTTCATCCAGGATATTAGGGTGCACAATGTTGTGCAAGTTATTACAGATAATGCAACTAATTATGTGGCTGTTAGCATAATGCTTATGGATAGGTACCCCTCTTTGTTTTGGACTCCATGCGCAACTCATTGCATTGATTTGATGTTGGAGGATATGGGGAAAATTCCCTTTATCAAGGTGGTGATTGATCAAGCTAGGGCCATCCCCAAGATCATTTACAACCATGGTTTTGTTCTTAGTCTCATGAGGAGGCACACCAAAAACAAGGCATTGAAGCGTTCTGCAATCACGCGTTTTACCACCACATTTATTCCTCTTCAGTCTTTGCTTCAATGTCAGTTTGAGTTGAAGCAAATGTTTGTTTGTGATGAGTGGCGTGATTGTGCTTACAGCAGGAGAGAGGATGGCAAAACCATTACCAAGCTGGTGTACACTGACGCCTTCTGGGAAGGAATGGAGGAAGTGTGCTCGGTTAGTGAACCTTTAGTAAGGGTTTTGAGACTTGTTGATGGTGATAATCCCGCAATGGGCTATTTATATGAGGCCACGGATAGGGCCAAAGAGACCATTTGGAATTTCTATGTGGGGAAGGGTACCCCATGGCATGACAGGCACATGTTGTTATGGGAGTTGATTGATACTCGATGGACTGGGATGCTTCATCGACCCATTCATGCAGCATAACTCTTCCTCAACCCCGCATTTGCCTACAAATGCAATTTTGATTTTGATGGTGAGGTTTTGGAGGGGCTTCTCACTTGTATTCAGAGGATGATACCTGATTATGACACTCGCAATGCAGTCAATCGCGAGATAGAGGTGTATCGGGATGGTACTGGAGTATTTAGTTTTGGTGATGCTATTCGTGACATGACCGAATTCATGCCAGGTAAGTTATTAACTTATTAGACCGTTTTAAGTTTTCACCTTTATTTGAAAGATGAATTATGATTTATTTATATTTATTTCCTATTTTAGTTTTCCAAAGTTGAATGTAATGAAATGTAATTTAGTTATCTTTATTACTTGTTTGGTGTAGCTACATGGCGTCGAACCTATGGTGTGAGGACACCAAATTTACGGAAATTTGCCATCAGAATCCTTAGCCAAACCTGTACAACTTCGGGATGTGAGCAGAATTGGAGTGTTTGAAAAAATACATGCAAAGAGATGCAGAAGGTTAGAAACTTCGAACTTAGAATTTCAACAAAGCAATTGCATTTAAATGTTTAATGCAATTTATGAATCTATGATCCTCTAAGATATAATAATTTATTAATTTATTACCCTCTAGACTCATAATTTTTTTTTATTACCCTCATACAGGTTGGAGTTCACACGTCTTAATGACTTGGTGTATGTCCATTACAACCTCCACTTGTGGATGGCACAGATACAGAAAGAATTGGGTGCAAATGCCATCTCCTTGGACAATATTGATATATTGTCTATGTGGAGGGTGGAGATTGAGACTCCTATCATGGAGGAGTCACCTGCATGGCTAGAGGAGGGGCAAGAGGAGGGGCAAGTGGAGGAGGAGGAGGAGGTGGTTGGAGGCACCATGGAGGATGATGTGTTAGCATCGCTACCACCTTCTGCACCGCTTGATACATCTAGTCCTCCATCCATCACTCAACGTCCAGTATTAGATGTAGGGCAAGGGCTTTCTACTGCTACTTCTAGTGCTAGGGGCAGGCTTGACAAAAGACCCATGATATTTTCTCGTAAAAGGGGAAGAGGGCATTGATATTAGATAGCTAGATGCTAGTTTTTCTTAGATACATTTATATATGTGATGTCAATTTGTATTGTTTAAACTTTATACACTTTTGAGTCATTGATTGGACAACTATGATGTTTCATACTTTCAGTATCGACTTTGATGTATTGTTTTATATTTGGCATGACTACATGATGATGATATATATCAGTGCTTTCTTCATATTTATGTTCCAATATGTTTTTCTGATGTTATTTTTGCTTTATATGTTTAAAATTCTAAAAAAATGAATGTATTTTCTATTTTTTAATGTTTGTCGACTTTTGCCGATTTTTCCCGATTTTTTCATCGATGTTGTCGAGAAGTTGTATTCGGGACCCTTGCTGACTTTTTGCCAAGGCCGACTTTTTCAACATTGCTATCATGTATGGGCTCAGGTATACTTCCAGCAGTGGAGTATTGTTATCTGGATATTTAGATTCAGATAGGGCTGGGAGTGCAGTTGACCGGAAAAGTACCTTTGGTTATTGCTTCAGTATGGGATCGACAATGATCTCTGGGTCCAGCAGGAAGCAGGGTTCCATAGCTCAGAGTACAGCTGAGGCAGAGCCTATTGCTGCAAGCGATGCCTGCAAGGAAGCATCTTGGCTCAAAAAGTTGTTATCTGATCTATTCGAGGGAAAGCTTGACTCAACAATCATCCATTGTGATAATCAGAGTTGCATAAAGCTTTCAGAGAACCCAGTGTTTCATGATAGATCGAAACACATTGAAATGAGGTATCATTTCATCAGAGACCTAGTGTAGAGAGGTGCTCTGAAGTTGCAGTACATTCGTATAGATGAACAGATTGTAGATATCTTGACCAAGCCTCTGGCAGCATCAAAGTTCATGTACTTTCGTGACAAGCTTGGTATGGCAGAGAATGCCTCTCTCGCTGACTCTCGTCGAGAGGGAGTGTTGATTTTTTCTTAGCAGCATCGAGAGCCCTTCTCTTAGGAGAATGGGACCACCTAGTCCGGGACCACGGTGAAGACTCAACCTAGTGTTGAGTGACCATTCTGTTGAATGGTAGGGATATGGTTTGGGACCATGATATAGACTCAACTCTGCCCTGGGTAGACTCAACCTAGTGTTGAGCAGACATCTAGTTTGGGACCACGATGTAGACCAGTCTAGTACTGGTAGACTTAGCTTAGTTCTGAGTAGCCATTCTCTTGGAGAAGGGAGGCACCTGGTCTGTTACCAGGAAGGCATTGTAAACCCTAGACTGGGTCTAGGCATGTGTGGCACTCTGACCCTTGATTTATGGGCTTGGTGTACTTCTCCAAGGATTAGCTACCCTTGGTTAAGTTACCCTAGTACCAGATCTAGGCGTCACACAAAGTGTGAGATAAAAGCATTAGTAACTCTCTTGGTTTATGATGATGTACTTTTGGAATAAAAAAGGACCACAGGTAATGATCACAGGGGCACTTGGAAAAAGGCCAAAGTCAAAAGTCAACATAAATAAGGACTTTTGTACCACAAGAAAAGGACCATAGGTGGAAGTCAAAAATAAATAAGGACTTTTGGTAAAAGTCAAAGATAGATAAAAAGACCTTTTGGTAAGATGGTAAAAGTGAAATTAGGAAAAGATTAAAATATTATTATTTTTATCTTTTCTAATTTTGGTCCACTTAACAGGTGAATGAAGGCTATATAAGAAGATCAAGTCTTCTCATTATTACATACAAGTTTTGATCTGACAGGTGAAGTTGCAATTTTACTGAAGAAGACTTTTTTGCCTTAGTTAGGGCATCCTTTAGCAAAACCCTCAGCGAGGGTTTTATCAGCATTCTTATTCTCAGAATTTTTGGGGCAGCTCTCTTTCTTTTTCGGGCAGCCAAGACAAATTCTGGGCAACTTCTCTGAATTTTGGGCAGCCCTCCTTTCCACAGGCTACCCCTGTTTTTCTGGGCAGTTCCTCTCAGGCTCGACCCTCTCTGTTTTTCTCCTCGGGCAGCCTTTAGCAGGTGCCCGTGAGGGGTTTGAGCCACTGCTCATCTGCTGCCCCCACCCTTGGGCAGCCTACTAGGCTTACCTGGGAGGGTTCTGTAGCAGCACAGACCCTCGGGCAGCCAGCTTGGCACACTCAGGAGGGTTCTGTGGCTGCACAGGCCCTTGGGCACCCTTACGAGCAACCCTTTTCAACCTTCGGGCAGAGCATACCCATTCGGACAGAACTTGGACAGAAGGAAAGACATGCAGTAGGGTGTCCGAGCAGATCTAGACTGTACGGCCGGGAAACCGGGCAGAAAAAGACGGGCATCAGACAGTGATCGGGCAGATTGGGCAGCCGTACGGTCAAGTGCAGACATAACAGTACGGATGAGCAGTTTGACAGGAAAAATTCAGATTTGGGTAGCATACAGAATTTTTGGGCAACCTGTCAAATTTTTGGCATGAGAGAGAAAAGTCTGTTTTTCTGGTAAAACCTAAATTGAGCATTTTTGTAAATCTGGAAATTTGGCTTGAATTATCAGCCTGAATTTAACTGATAAATTTTATTGTTACTGGTTAAAACCCAGATCTGGGTTTGAGGATTTGTTTGAAGAATTTCCCAAGTCATCTCATTTACGAGATGAGCTAGTAATGCTTTTTGGGGTTTTTGTTCTTTGAAGGTTTCCCCAGTGAAAAAAATCTTGTGTCCATTGTGCTGATGTGATGAATGTGTTTTTACTTCTCTGATTATTTATTTAAGTTCATCTGCAAATTTTTGAAGTTATATGCTAATGCTAAAATTCAACAGTACTTGGCCTCTGTAGAACTCAAAGCAACAGACTTTTGCTTTCGATTGAACCACGCCACAGCTGTTGAGCCCAAACTGAAACAACAACCGAAGGTGCTTTTCTGGTTCGAAGCATTGCCTGCCCAATCTGAATTCGTGAAACCAACCAAATCCACTCCATTTGACCTCCTGTAGTCCAGAACATAGTCTACAGTCCCAACAAGGTATCTCAAAATGTGTTTTGCGCCTGTCTAGTGCACTGCCCTGGGCTCCACGATGAACTGATTGAGAGTGTTCATCGAAAAACTCATATTTGTTCCGGTGTTGACCAAATACATCAACGAACCAATAAGTTGACGATACAAAGTAGGATCCACCAACTCTCCCTCAGAAGCATGAAGCTTCTTTCAGTTGGTGATCATTGGTGTGGACATGGGTTTGCAATCTTCTATCCGAAAACTGCTCAGAACATCTGCAACATATTTTCCTTGACCCAGGAAAACATGTCCATCCTCTTGCCACACCTCCATGCCTAAATAGTAGTGCATCAACCCAAGGTCGGTCATCTCAAACTCTGAAGCAAGATCTTTCTTGCATGCCTCAATTAGGTGCTCCCCTCCTGTAATGAATAAGTCATCAACATATAGCAGAAGAATGAGCGGATCAGCTCTAACCTTAATGTAGTATAGGTTGGGATCCACCTCACTCTTCTGAAACCTAATCGAAAGCAAATAAGAATCAATCCTCGAGTACCAAGCCCGAGGGGCTTGTTACCACCTAAGTTGTACTTAGTGGTTTTTTATCAAGTGAACCTGGTGAACCGGACAGGGTTAACTTGTTCGGACTTCAAAAGACCTGTGGGAGTACTTCTGGGAAGTGCTTGTTGTATCATATCACATGTTCATATCCCATGGGGGAATTGTAATAAATGTTCTAGCATGATATCTGTAAAAGACTCGGTCTCTTAGACTTCATTTGTCAATTCGATCAGCCCAGGGTGTTTTTTCCCTTGGTTATTATTGGTTGTTGAATAAACGACTGATAATTTTTGAGTTTTTCACTCCATACCTCCAAAGTTGGGGTGGTTGGCTTGGCATTTAGGCCTATTGAGGTTATTAGAGTCTATGTGTCAATGTATAAACATGCTAGACATCATTTTTGAGTCATATGAACATGTCTAAGTCCCCCTAGGTGTTTTTCAATCTTTCAATTTTTTAGTTTTTTCAGTGTTTTTTATTAAAATTATTTTTTTCCAAAACTTAGGCTATTTTTTATTAGTTTAATTGGAAAAATTGATTTTGTAATAAAAGTGGGCCAAATAATCTGTTTCAGTCATGTAGGTGCTCATTTTCAAGCTAAGAGCACCATGTAAACCCATGGACCCACTATTTCCTAGTTTTGAGTGATTTTCCATCACTCAGGTCAGAAAGCCCCAAAAATCATTTATTGATTATTTTAATTAATAAATTGATGAATAATGGAGCAAATCCAAAATCATAGATCATTGGATTCTCAGCCGATTTGATTGAAATCAGTCAGATCTGAACCTGATTGACTGGATCTGACAAATACTTGACTGAAGGAGGTGATCAAATCAGATCCAGAGTTGATCTTCAACATCCTTTATGGGGAATTTCGCCCTCCCTCTCTCCTCAACACGTTTTGGCTCATCTGGACGAGTTTTGGTGGATGATTTAGTCAACAGGTTGAGGTGTTAGTCAGATTAGTTCTCCGATTGGCAATTGCACTCAGTGAGACTCAGAACTGGCTCAGTTAGACACAGATCAGGCATTGATGGACTCTTCATCAGCATATTTGGTCTATCTCCTTGGGATTTGCGCCCCCCCCTGGGCTGGATGGCCTGTGTTTTGTATATATCCTGCTTGAGGCTCCCTCTTCCAAGCTAGTTAGAGCTGGACTAAAGGGATTGCCATTGTAACTCTGTATTTGATCATCATTTGTGAAT
>LPNX011080110.1:289838-439372 GCA_001517045.1 Pseudotsuga menziesii
AATCTATCATATTAAAAGTAATTTCAACATAGATCTATCTTATCAAACCCTATAGTCTAGATCTTGCACTTAAAAAAGTTTCATAACCATTCTAGATCTAGCTTTAGGGAAATCGTCTTTTTGCATGAAAATTTAAAGAAAACTTGTAGATCGCATGCATTAGATTTCCTTTTGCTGTTATAGAATTTAATATTCTTCAATATCAGTGCATATTTCATTGGCTGCACAAACAGCAAGCCAAGATCCCAAGGAAAGCTTGCTTTCTTTGGTTCCTTTTTCGCCTGTTTAGCTAGTTTTAACTTCATTTTTTTTGAGATAAGGTAGGCTGATCCAAAGGTACTCTTAAAAGTGCTTTTGGGCGTATGTTATTCTAACATGCTCGCTGTCTTTTAGCAGGTCTGACAGAAAAGAAAGGAAGCTGCTGTCCGAAGTGGCCTCAGGAGCGTTCAAATCCCCCCAGGGGTCTCCCTTTTCGCTAAAATCTTAAAATTTTTGCAAAGTTGTAAGATCTTGGTTTCAGCCTGTATAAGGACCAAGAAGTTTCTGATATTTCAGTTCGCTGATATTGTAACCAATAATAAATAAAATTATTTTTGGGATAGGCTCTTTCGAGCCCATTCCCCATCCCCCCTGGGGGGATTTGCGTCGGTGTCCTTTTCGTCGCTTTCTGCTTATTTCTTTTTTAAACTAGCATTAATCTAATTTGCAGGGTAGAATACTTGATTTTATTATTAATTTCATATTCCACTTTTTGTTTTTTTCAAAGTAATCATAATACTTATCCCACGATTTCCCGTTTGACCCGAAAGGGGAAAAAGATTCGTGGTAGGACTAATTAGAAAACTAGAATTGTGGATTTGTTTTATTTTTCAATCATTTGTTTTCAGCTATCATAAAATTAACCCCTCCTCGATTCCTCGATTGAGATCCACTTGGATCGAAAGAGGTTCCTGGAGGGTTTTCTTTTAAACAAGAACATCCAGTTTAAAACTTACTAAAATTTACAAGACTCTAGTGTGTATGCTCTGCACTTGGTTGCGGTTCGTCTGATCAGTCAAGCTGTATCAAAAGCACTTGGGTGACTAGTATAATTAGGACTCACTCTTCCCAACTGACAAACCATTAGGTGAAAATCCAACACCTAGATCAAACCTTTTACGGTGGCAAAATACCCAAAGGAAGCGGGAACTTCTGAAAAGTGACCTCGGGGCGTCGATCTTTGTCACACCCTAACGGGTGCGTTACGAACAATAGCCCCAGAGACTCCATTTCAGCCCACATATTCCTTGCGGGTAGCCGTGAAGGTTTAGTTTTGGACATACTCCAAGTACTCTCGGGTATATCTGGAGTCCCCCCTTCGCCTAATTTTAATCAACTCACACTTCATTTTTAACTTAAAACATACCAAGAGGCAATCGCAAAACACTCACTCCAAGCACATGCAAGTACATTGTTTCTATTTTTGACTCCATTCTAAGGCACTGGTTATTTTCTTGTTATATATACATATTGTGTCTCAGCATTGTGCTTTCGTGTGTTCATCTTTTATATCTTGCCATCTTTGATTATCTATAATTAAATTCCAAACTCCTAAGTAACTCAGTCAGTTTCAACATCACAACACTAAGTAATCATCCTTAGTAACTTAATAGGGTCTACCCCCCTTGGCTTCATTAGGAGTTGAGCCTAAACGGAGGAGTCAAGAACAAGGTGACAGCCTTGACTCGAGACTTGTCCCCAAGGACACACCGAGTGGCTTGAAGATTTCTGCCACGTGACCCAGGTGTGTGAAAGGAGGCAACAGGGCTTTCTTCAGACTGTACAAGGCCTTATTTAGCCTACAAACATGAGAACCTCTCTCATAAATCTCAAAGCTTTGTGGTTGCTCTAGATATACCTCCTCCTGTAGAAGACCGTTAAGGAAAGCGGGCTTCACATCCATCTGATAAATCCTCCAACCCATCTCTGCCACAATGGAGATCACTGCTCTGATTGAAGAAATCTAGCAACCGACGCAAAGGTCTCATCGTAATCAACTCCTTCTATCTGTGAGAACCCTCGTGCTACAAACCGAGCTTTGTACTTCTCGATGCTGCCATTCTCAACATGCTTGATTTTATAGAGCCACTTGGAAGTCACAATTGACTTCCCCTCTAGTCTTGGAACCACCTCCCACACACCATTCTTCATGATGGAATTGTACTCTTCCATCATGGCATATCTCCAAACCTGATGTGTGGGTGCCTCCTCATAAGTAGTAAGCTCGGACTCACGCAAGCTGGTCGCCTGTGCCATGTAATTGGAAAATCTCTCTGGCGCCTTGCTCTCTTTGACCTCCTCTTGGGTGACCCCACAGACTCCTATGCTTCCTTTACAAGCTCCCTAAGCTAACTTGGCTTTCTCTTCTTGGAAGTAGCATCCTGTGGCAGACCCTCCTCTACATTCTCATCAGACAAATGTCTCCCTGAAGAAGTACCTCAGGTCCGAGATCCTGTACTTGATGACCCTCATCGTGAACCATGTGTACCCGAATCACATGAAGGTTAAACCTTTGAACCTGTGATCCATGAACTTGTCCCAGTACCACAAGTCCCTATAGACCGAGTCCCTGAAACTGATGAACCTGTAACCTGTGACCCAGTCACCCCTAAGACCTGTGACCCTTTGCCTTGACTCGCTGAACTCTGAGATACTATTACCTGTAGAGTAGTGATCTGTTGCTGTTGCTCCTTTGACTCCCGAGATTTTCGAAAGGCTCACTCCTCAAATTTCACCTCCCTCCTCACCACAACTTTCCTCTGTGTAGGAAGGTATATACGGAAAGCCTTCAAAGTCTTGTCATAGCCAGCAAAAATGCCTCTATCTCCAGTAGCCTCCAACTTTATCCTCTTCTTAGAAGGGACATGGGAATATGTAAGGTATCCAAAAATGCGAAAGTGGCCTATCTCAAGCTTTTTCTTGGTGAACATCTCCTCAGGAGTTTTGCACCCCAAGGCATAGTGCAAACTTCTATTATGTACAAAAGCAACTGTACTACAGGCCCCTACCCATAGAAAGAAAGGATTACTCTGATCATGCAACATGGCTCTAGCTGCACCCACTATCGAACAATTCTTCCTTTCAACCACTCTATTTTGCTGTGGAGTGTAGGGAACGGTCAACTGCCTCTTGATACCCTCCTATCTACAAAACTCATCAAATGCATGGGAAGTGTACTCACCCCCATTGTCTGATCTGAGCAGCTTGATTTTCTTTCCTGTCTGGTTCTCCACAAGAGGCTTTGAACTCTTGGAACCGAAGCAAGACTTTTTGCTTCTCAGAAAGTAGATCCAGGTCTTTTTGGAAAAGTCATCTTTCTTCTCAGAAAGTAGATCCAGGTCTTTTTGGAAAAGTCATCGATGAAAGTAATGTAATGTTCAAAACCTGTCAATGAGGCAGAAGACATGGGACCACACAAGTCTAAATGAATAAACTCCAACACTTCCTCTGATTTGCTGTCACTTCTTGAAAAAGCAGTCTTGGTGTACTTTCCCAAAGCACACTCTTTGCATACACCACTTTGCTTTGTACTAAAATCTGGGAAACCCGTGGTCATGTCTCTCAGCATCCTTAAAGCTGAATGATGAAGGTGGGCCATCCTCCTGTGCCATAACTTACACAACTCACTGTTGTTCTGAGTGTGTGCCAATGCATGATGCGGTTGGAAGAGAAGCTTGTACAGTTTCCTGCATCTGACTCCAATCACATATGAAACAGATGGACCCTCTGCTTTGGGAAAGATGTAAACTTTCCCATCTAGGACATATACCCCAAGGCCTCTGTTCTCAATCGTGGAAACTGACACAGATTATTCTTCAGCCTAGGGATGTACAAGACATCCCTCAGTAACATGGGCTCCATGGACTCCTTGTCAAAGCGGACTGTCCCATGCTCAACTGCCCACACCACCGTATCATCACCCAATACAACCTCCAATTCCAAGTTTGTCTCTGAAATCTCAGTGAACATGTCCCAAACACCTGTCATGTGACTCGAAGCTCCACTATCAATGTACCATGTGGAGGGAGTAGTGGAAGCACTCAATGAATGCCCAACGATCATGGAATGCTCCATTTGGTCCTCAAAATCCCTACTGGTGATGGATGATGCTCTCTCTATACAACCACCAACAAACAGAGAAAACTTTCTCTTGAATCTAGCAGCATACTCATCAATCTTTGCTAACGCTATTGTCTGTTGTTTCTTCTTCTTATTGGTTGGGCATTGACCAGCATAATGCCCAAACTTCTGACAAGCAAAGCATTTCACTTTGGTCATATCCTTCTTCTCACCATCCTGCTGCTTGGTTCCACCCTTGGAACCCTTCTTGAACTTCTTCTTCTTCCACTTTGCTGCTAATATCACATTCTCCTCGTCTTCCTTGCTGTGAGATGTACTGCCTTGTACATATCCCCTGCGGCTCTCCTCCTATATGAAATCATCCCAAAGACGATCTCATGAAGGCATGTGCTCATGAGCAACCACTGAATCCATGAATACAACCCATGGCTTCATCACACCATTCAAAGTTGTAAGTATCGACTCGACACTCTCTATCATCTCCCCAATAGAGCCAAGCTCATCACGAACCTGTGTAATCCTTGTGAGTTAAGTGGTCATATTCTCACCCTTATTCATCCGAATGCTCTTTAACTTCTCCTTTAATACCATTTTCCGATTTTCATTGGAACTTTGGTAAAGGTTTGTCAAAGCAGTCCACATCTGATGGACATGGTCTTTACCTAATATATCTGAACAAGAACTTGCTTTGATACCAATGATCTTTACCTAATATAAGCACTTCCATTGGAGTTATTTAACTTATGCATGTTCAAACACGCTCGCAAACTCAACAACACAAGCAGACACTTCCTTCGACTTCAAAAAAGATGGCCGAAGAAACAGACAATAGACATGCAACTGACGAGACAGAGCAACTCATAGAAAAAGCACTGGCTCGCCAACGAACCGAAATGTTTGCCCAGTTCAGCGAGATTCTCTTGCGAGTCACTGCAAACTCAAAGGAATCCTTGGCGCGATCTCACTCCGATAGAATCGGCCCCTTCAAAGTGCAAATGAATTTGGACATACCGAACCTTGGAGGCAAGATTGACGCAGAATCCGTTGACAATTGGGTACAACAATTGGAATCTTACTACACGGTAAATCAACTCTTCGAAGCGAAAAAGATCACCATTGTGTCCTTGAAGATGTCAACCTCCGTACGCTGTTGGTGGGAGAATCTATCGACAAAGATGGAAAAAGAAGAAGACCCCATAGACACATGGGTAAAATTTGTCGAATATGTCTGAAAGGAGTTCTATCCCCCCAAGTACCTTGAACAACAGTATAAGAAGTGGCAGCAACTAAGGCAATGGAAAGACCAGTCCGTACAAAGTTACACCAACGAGTTCTACCGACTCATGGCTAGACTTGGCATCCAAGAAGAAGAGAAATTGCTTGTCCTGAAGTACGTCAACTGTTTATTCCTGTACATTCAGCAAGAGATGGAGTTTCTGACTGTTAGCACGCTTGCAGATACATTTCATTACGCTAGCAAGCTTGAAGCTAAATAGAAAGCAAAAATATGTTTCGCGAACAAGCCAATAGGTCGAACATTCGACAAGAAGTCGCCAGCCGACTCTGACAAGTTCAAGAACCCTTCTCAGTCGACTCTGCCAAAACCTGATTAGCAAAAGAAGAACTTTCAAAAAGACAAGAGGGATCGCAACAAACAAACTCCTACCGGGAAATGGTGTGATTATCACAGTTCAACATGGTATGATACATCAGAATGCAAAGCTTGGAAGATATTTTTGGCAAAATTGTCGACATCCGACTTGTCCGACAAAACCCTGGTAGAATCTGATCCAGATGCATCAACCCTTTTGGCTTCGACCTCGACCACTCCGACAGCCTCGACCATCGTCGATGAGGAGGAACGAGAGCGCCTATTCCATACACGGATATGGGTTCAGAACGATCCATTACATCTGATTGTGGATAATGATGGGCATGATCTTTACATGATATATGTGGAATCACATGATCTTTTATTACAATAAGAATGATTCTTTTGGCCTTCATATCCTTCTTGTCAAAAGCAGCTTTAGCTGTTGCATTTGCAGGAACGGTCACTGGATTGGCTGTAGTGTTGTTCACTATGTCCCATAGTTCACTATTTTGCAATCTCAACACTATTCTAGCCTTCCATGGGCTGAAATTTACAACCCCATCCAACCTATCCTCGATCCTAAGACCGCTAGCCATTACTGCAAATAAGTTCAAGAACCTGTTCTTTCTCAACAACCCTATTTTCCCTTATTTCTCCAAGTTTGAAATATATTTCTGTGTAATTTGCCTTCAACACAGCTCTGATACCATGAAATTTTTTGGTAACCCTAGCTCGTTTTCATTTTCAGCATTGCATATGGTTTAATGCCCAAACCCCATTATGCATATACATTAAAAAATAAAAATTTTTACTGTAAGCATGAAACACATGAGAGTTATTTTCAACTTTTTAACTCTGAAAATTTATGACAACTGTAATCTTTTACTGATCTAACCAGCGGCTGATAGGTTCACAACCAGCAACCGACAGGTTCGCCTCGACAGGTCTGCCTTCGATAGGTTCGCCTTGACTTTTTCAACCGACAAGTTTGCCTCGACTTACAACATACCAACATGCTTTGCGACGGTTGAACTTCTGAACCATTATAACTTTTTTTAACTGAATGTAGCGGGAATCACCCAAGCGTCTCAACATCCTATATAAGCATGTACATTAATGTAATATAGGGATCTTTCTGATCATCTATCTGATTCCTCCATCTTTCACGGAGCAGAAGTAATAAATTGGTTCGAATTCTTGCATATTGTCTGTGTGTGTATTTCTTGTCGACCTAATGTGTTTCCTGCTTTGCTGATTCTTTTATATGCATTTGCCATAACAGAACTCGACTCATTCAGTTGACTATTGTCCCCAGCGTGCACCTGGGCACGACCTGGATCATTTACTCAGAAATTTAAATCAGCCAGCACAAATGAAGATAAACACTCAGATTTTTGACCAAATTGGTCTAGGAAAAACCCCGAAGGGAAAACCTGTTCTTTAGAGAGATTTTTATTTCTTTAGGCAAACCAAATATTACAGCAGTACTTATCTTAACCAAATCGCCTTGGAATTCGTGCCAAACAATTACTAAATGACCTGCTGAAATTTTCCAACTTTCATCTCGAAATGTGTGTCCAAAAACTGCTATATGGTCCACACGTGTGAACAACTGTACGACTGTAGTAAATGCACAGTAGGGTCTGCAATAAATGTTGTACGGTTCACCTCCAAATTCATGCCAAACTGAACCTGTACGGTATGCAATAAATGCTGCACCAATCTTCCTCGAAAATCGTGCCTGTACGATCCTCATTAACGCTGTACCTGTTGTTGTATGGTCACCTTGAAATTTGTGCTATATGGCCTCATTTAATGCTGCTATATGGATTTACTTCACACCTTGGGAATCGTGCCTGCTGAAACTTCTCGATTTCTGTGCAAGGGTTTGTTTTCTTTCTCTCTCAGAAAAATGACTTCTCTGTCTCTTCCCTTTTCTCTCCAAAAGCTCTCTCTTTGGAATTGACAATAATGAATTGGGTTTTCCTTTCTCAAGCCTTTTTGTTTGAGTAACTTTCACCTCCAAATCAATGGCTTAGATTAATAGGCAACTAAATGAGATCTAGGGCCCCTCTCATTTCCTCATTAAAAATCACTTTTAAATAATAAATGAGAATTCAATGCACACCCTCTTTTAAAATCTCATAAAGTCACTTTTAAAATATAATAACTCAAACTCTCATTAAAAAAGGTCACTTTATGAAAGAAAGTCATTCTCGCCTTTTTAAATAAGCTAGGGACCACTTTTAAAGTGTCCTTGTCCACCCCAAGGCATGAATGGGCAAACACTTCCTAGGTAAAAATTCTACACTCCCTCTTATCGAGGAAGGTGTTTTTCACAACTCCCAACTTGTTTTTGAAATGAATGTGCTTTCCTCTTCCCAAAGACTTTGCGAGAATATCTGCTACCTGCTCATCTGTAGAGATGTACTGTAACTCTACAGCTCCTCTCTAGACATAGTCTCTGATGAAGTGGTATCTGATCTCAATGTGCTTTGACCTGTCATGAAACACTGGATTCTCAGAGAGCTTGATGCAACTCTGATTATCACAATGAATAATAGTAGGCCTCCTGACCAAATTAGTCTACCATGAACTTGCGAAGCCACAATGCCTCGCAGCTATCCTGACTGGTTGCCATGTACTTAGCCTCTGCAGAAATCAAAGCAACGGACTTTTGCTTCCGACTGAACCACGACACAACTGTTGAGCCCAAATTGAAACAACAATCAGAAGTGCTCTTCTGGTTCGAGGCATTGCATGCCCAATCTGAATTCGTGAAACCAACTTCCGAAGAAGTTTGGAGAAGCGACTATGGTGACACTGGTCATTTTCTCCGCATATGCTTGCTGGTGGTTGGGATTGCCATTTAAACCGGTAACAGTCAGGTTTTTGTAAGATAAACTCCGTTAAAGTTGACGATACATTTTTTCATTAACAACTTCTGATTTGTCATGTTTTGGAAGTTACAATCCTACCTCCATTGGTGCCCTATTGGGATTGCCACTAACCATATATACCATCTCTTAGAGAAGAGTTGCTTCTTATAGTTCTATGCATGTTGAAAAGTCGACAAAGGATTAATGTGTAATAGCTATGATTTGAATCCCTTTGAGTGGAAGAAAGCTTGTAAACTTGCAACACATGTTTTAATTTCCTATAAATCTATTGATTTTTGAATGAATCATGCCCTATTCACAATGAACAAAGAACATTGAATTGAGCTGTGTGAGGCAGTTTTATCAAAACCTGTCTAATTCTGGAAAAACGGACTGTTTCGACCGGTTTATAGGCTTTGTCAGTCTGGTCTGGATCCAAAACCGCTTGACCTGGAATTTGAGCTCGAACCGCCAGTGAACCAACCGATTTTGTATGGAACCAAACCAAAACCGCTGAACCGATTAGTTTTGATTAGTTTCGTTCGGAACTGGTTCGGTCCGTACTGTACTGTACGACATCACTTGGGGACCCACAAATCTCAAATTAAAAAAAAAACTTAAAATTCCCTAATCTAATCATCTAATAAGCAGACCCTAATCCCCTAGTGAAAATGAAGGCCTTTCTTGGTTAGATTTGGACCCACTTCCAGAGGATTTACCTTCAAGGCCAGGGGAATCTAGTGGGGCTCAGAATCCCACTCCGGTCGAGATGAAGAGGATGAGGACAAGGATGATTAGGCCCTAGTTTTCATGTTATCCATTTATAGTTATTCATTAGTACACAACTATGCTTATTTTTTGGATTATATGGGCCATTTAGAGCCTCTTTGTTGATGTATTTTGGTTCAAAACTTCAGAGATGTATTGCACTCGGTGATATTTTGGTTTTTTATGTTAAATTTTCTTAATTGATTAAGATGATATTCTAAAACAATTTACAATAGTAGGATCACCAAAAGAACAACAAGCACAACAGCACAAAGAACACAAAGGTTTTCCTCGGGGAAACCATAAGGGAGAAAACGCTGCAAAACTTCCTCAATATAGAACTCAACCAAGACAGTGTAAAACCCCAAGATAACTTCTTCTCTTTCTCTGGTGCACTTCTCCTCTCTCTAGCAAACTTGCTTGAGTGAAGTCTCTTTCAAATGAAGGAGGCAGCCTCTCTATTTATATTTGACTCTTGAATTGGCCTAAAACCTAATGGGTCCGACATGTCTAGTAAAGTACCAAAATAATATTTATTACAATGTCTCATGGGTACTATTGACCCGACTTACATCGGAAGGTTTACATTGATTCTTTCAATGACTCTTACATGACCAATTACATCAGTGATGTCTCCTGAAGGAGTAATAACAATAATGCAAATAGATTATCTTCCGAAGTTACAATATTTTAACACTCCCTCTTAATTAGGAAGGTATTCTTCATCAACAACCACAACCACAACTGTACAACTGACTGGTGAGTCTCTATATGTCATAGAAAGTTTTGGAACAACATCATACATCTTCATCATCAATCTGGAACTGTATTATCATCAACATCATTAGTATGTGAATACTGGGACATCATCATCATCTAGAGCATCATCAGTATATGGATACTAGGACATCATCATCTGTAAAATGGGATGTGAATACTGGATCATCATCTGCAACATCAGTATGTGAGTATTGGATCATCATCTGCAATATCAATATGTAAATACTGGAACAACAACAACATCATTAGCATGTTAGTGCTAAATCAACATTATCAACAAATAAATACTAGATCATCAACTGCATCATCAACATAGAGATGCTGAAGCAACATCATCATCATCAACATAGAAATACTGAACCAACATCAACATCATCAGCATAGAAATGCTGAAACAACACAAAGTATTGGCATCTCATCGTCTTCATCAACATGGAAATGCTGATATCAACACAGAGCGCTAGCATCTCATTGTCTTCACCAGCATGGGAATGCTGCTATCAACACACAGTGTTGGCATCTCATCGTCTTCATTTGCATGGGAATGCTGGTATTAGCACAAAGTGCTGTCATCTCATTGTCTTGCCCTTAGGACATTTGAAGCAGCATTACGGTGGGTTCTCTGGTAGATCCACTCGGGTGTTTGTCTGACTTACTAACCCTTTTGGGCCAACAAGCCTTGTCAGATAGATGGATCTCCCTGGGGACCAAACAAGCCTTGGCTAGCTTACTAACCCTTTTGGGCCCACAAGCCTAACCAGACATACTAATCCCCCTAGGATTGAACAAGTCTAGTTTGGCTTACTAACCCTTTCGGGCCAAACAAGCCTAGCTAGACATATCCTACATAGGCTAAGCTACCACACCATTGCAACAGAAAACCTACTACATCTTCTTCAATCCCTCTTTCGAGGGAGATCCTTTCGGACTACACTAAGCTTGTCTCGAAAGTATTCAAAGTTTACACAAGGCAGAGGCTTAGTCAATACGTCAGCCATTTGTTCCTTTGTAGGAACATACATGAGCTTTACAACTCTCTTCTACACCATATCCTAGATGTAATGATATCTAATTTCGATATGTTTCGACTTATCATGGAACACCGGGTTTTCTGTCATCTTAATACAACTCTAATTCTTGCAATGGATATCAGTCACATCTATCTCTGCATCAAATAATCTTGTCATCATCTTGCGAAGCCATACTGCTTCGCTGCAGGTTGAACATGCTGCAATGAATTCAACCTCTGTCGTGCTAAGTGCAACACTGGACTGCTTTCTACTGAACCATGAGATCATACCTGATCCCAAACTAAAACATCCCGAAGTTCTCTTTTTGTTTTCGGCACTTCCTGCCCAATCTGAATCTGTAAATTCGTGTAATCTGATTGCACCATCTGATACCATAATCCAACGTACCCTTTAGGTACCTCATCACATGTTTTGCTGCTACCATGTGAACATGTCTAGGTTCCACCATATACTGACTTAGGGTGTTTACAACAAAACATATATCTAGCCTTGTATTGGTCAAATACATCAGTGAACCAATAATCTGTCTGTATAAGGTAACATCCACTATCTTCGAAGAATCGTCATTCAAAAGCTTCAAGTTTGTTGTCATCAGAGTAGTCATTGCCTTACAATCCATCATCCTAAATCTCTTTAGGATCTCAATTGCATATTTTCCTTGGTTTAGGTAAATCTTGTCTGGATACTGCCATCTAAGTCACCTGGTTTGAGTTCGTGTTCGAATTCAGAAACCTTAAAATTCGACAAAAATTCGGTTATAAAAATTTTGGTGATAAAATTCGACATTAAGTTCGAATGACTATAAAACTTAGAATTTAAAAATATTTAAACTATTTAACATCCAACCAGAAAACTTATATTCTTACCAAATCCCATAACATCCTTTCACCTTTGAATGTAAATATTAACATAGAATATTAAACTAAGTAAGTTGTACTCAATTAACAAAAAAATCATTTCATATCAATAATTTTCATAAGCAAAAATAAATGAACATAGAATATTAAAGTATGTTGCAGTCAATTAACAAAAAAAAAATCATATATTAATCATTTTAATAAACAAAAATAAATTAACATCATTATTTTTTTATTGTAATTATTTTTTTAATTCTCAAAAGAAATATTTTTTTAATTTTTAAATAAAGAAATTAATATAAAATAAATTGAAAAAATATTAAATTTTATTTATTTATTTATATTCAAAATAACATTTCTACTACTTAATCCAAAGAGAATAGAGAATATGATTTATATTTATTAATAAAAAAACATTTACATTTATCCGGTTATATGGGGTAGCTATCATCGTTTTAGGTTTAATCGAATATGGAGAACCGTCGGCGTTAGCACCGCTTCAACTGTCAACTAAACGACACCTCGCTCATCGTGGATTCAGCCAGTGCAGACTCAAGGGTCCCTCTGCGACTCAGAGAACGATGGCGACCTCCACGCTCCAGTATTAACTCACGACATGATTCATGACGACGGCTCACTCCAGACTCGCACAATAAGCAAAAAGTCAATGCAGAGGTAGTTTGGGCGTCGACTAGGGTTTACCTGCGGGCTGCATGGTTATTGGCCTTCAAAATCGCCGTTTTTCAACGAATTAGTTCGCCAGGAACATAAAATCGATGATTTTTGATTTTTATGGCGAAAAATCGCCGAATTCGGTGACTTAAACTGCCATACTTCAAGACCTAGAAAATAGTGCATCATTCCAAGGTCTTTCATCTCAAATTCTGTAGCGAGCTTCTTCTTGCATTTGTTGATGGGCTTGTCTTCACCTGTCAAAAATAGATTATCCACATATAGTAGTAATATCATAATCCCATCATCCTCAACCTTATAGTAGAGGTTGTAATCTGCTTTACTCTTGGTAGAGCCCAAATTCATCAGGAAGCCATCAATTCTTCCATACCATGCTCTGGGTGCTTGCTTCAACCCATACAACGCCTTCTTTAGTCTGCATACGTGAGTCTTCTAATCATCTGTCTCAAAGCCTCGTGGTTGTTCAATGTATACTTCTTCTATCACTCCATTTAGGAAGGCTTTCTTTACATCCATTTGATGTAACTTCCACTTATTCTTCGATACCAAGGCAAGGATGGTTCTGATTGAGGTGTACCTTGCTACTGGTGCAAAGGTCTCCTCATAGTCGATTCCTTCCTTCTAAGAGAATCCATGAGCTACAAATCTTGCCTTGTAATTCTCTATACACCGTCTGTTGAATGCTTTGTTTTATAGATCCATTTAGAGGATACTACTGACTTGTTCTTCGGTCTTGGTACTACTTCCCCATACATCATTCTTTATAATGGACTGGTATTCCTCGACCATGGAATCTACCCATTCCTTCTGCTTTGTTACTTCTTCAATGCATGTAGGTTCTTTGTCAACGAGATTGCACATCAAAGCCACATAACCGGGGTATGTCTTTGGCTTCTTACTTTCTTTGATGGTTCCTTCTGGGACACCATATCTTTCTGCTTCTTCAATTATTTCATGTTCCCAAGCAGACCTTATTTTGCGTGAGATCACTCACTAGGCAACTCCTTAGGTCTCTGAGGTTCTATCATGTCACGATCCTCCGGTATTTGTTCTTTCTCCTCATTTTTGATTGGTTTGGAGATTTCTGTAGCTCTAGGAGCTTCATGCTCCTCTTCATCTTCCTAATTCTTCCTTGATTTTTTGAAGGCTGTATCTTCGTCAAATGTGACATCTCTGCTGAGTTCAATTTGATGGTATCTTGGGATATAGATTCGGTAAGCCTTTGATTTCACACTATATCCTACAAACAACCTTGTTATCACCAAACTTGTAGTTGCCTCTATGAGGTGGATCCATGATGGACGGTAGAGGGATAAGCAACTAAAGAGGTGGAACCAAGATAGCCTCGACTCCCAAATGGATGGTTGGAACCAAGATAGCCTCGACTCCCAAATGGATGGTTGTAAGCCTTTGATTTCACTTGATGTTGTTTTAGCCCAAGACAACAATTGGGGAGACCTAGATCAACTCCTGGCAGGAGAGATTAAACCAAAACACCAGATCAAATCAAATGGAGTTGAAGTACATAAGCTGTAAGGTGGAGTAAACCCTAGATCTATGGATGAAGTCACGAGGTGGATTAGGGCTTGGATGAAGGGTTTATGTGATATGAAATTTGATCCAAGTTCAAAATACAAGTGACCTATAAGCTTATTACTAGATCCGAGATTAAGGTACTTGCAAAAGATGACAATATCCACTACCTTGGGAAATGTGACCAATGTAGGGAGGGTAAGAACAGGATTGGGGTTACCTAGTACCAAGGGGAGACTCAAAAGAAGGTTTTACAGTATCAAAGCACTTGAGCCACAAGGAAAAGATTAAATCGCAAGAGGAGGCAACATGAAGGGTAGCGCTAGGGTTTGGAGAACAGTGACTTGGGATTTGGGCCAAATGGAGTCACTTTAGCAAAACGTTTTTGAAGACCCACTTAGGGTTTGACATGATCTACAAAACCCATAAATGGTTTGTCGAGAGATCAAGTGGTTTGATCCATAATATTTTTTTGATTTTTTTATATTTAGGGTTTTAACATGAAAATGAAGATGCAAGTGGATTGAGATCTAGAAAAGAAGAACTAACCTGTAGATCTTTCCTGGAAAACCTTGTAGATGCCTTGATGATGATGATCTATGCTGTCCCAATCAATTTGAGAAGATTTGAAGGAAGCCTTTATGTGAAACGATTTGCCTAAGGAAGCCAATGTGCTCTCTCTCCTGCACAACAAACGTCAACCATATCAGATTTGATGTGTCACGAGAAAAGAACAAATGGTACAGAAAATAGCAAGATGAAATCATAGATAGCAATGATACTAATGAAAGCCCCCTGGTACAAGCGAAGCCAAGCCAAGTGAGTTGAGGAACCCTTGCAAAAATGACCAAGTTGAAGTCGCCCTCCTATAGACAAGACAATGTTTCCAAAAACTATAGATCTCACAACAAATACCCAAATGCTACGAAGCAATAGATTTTCCAATCACCATCTAAGAACACCAGATGCAAAGGAGATCCAAGAATTTCCACAAAAATAGTTTTCTATTATCCAGATCCAAGAGCCAAAGACCCCTTTATAATGAGAAGCTCCCTCCTTTAAATAGGAATGAGAGAACCAAAATCATAACCACTTTTCAAATGGGTGGCTAAGATTAAAAGATCAAAATGTTCTAATCAACGGTTGAGATGAGCTCAACATAGAGTACATGGATCAATACAATAATATAATATATAAATGGACCAAATCACCCTAGGAGAGGGGATCCCACTCAATAAAAAATAAATAAAGCTCATGGTGGGTCCGGGGAGTGTTAACTAACTCTCCTAGTGTGTCCCCATGGCACAATAAAAATAATATAATTTTTAAGTGCAAAATAGTGCCTCTTTGAGGAAATTGTGAGCCTCCAAAAAGCTCCAGAAAATAATAAAATATGCTTGAGAGATGGATGTGGGTCCATCCAAGGGCTGAAGTTTGAAACTGTTGGAGGAGTGGAAGACATCACACTCATCATCAAAACTCATCCTATGCCATTTCCTTGCCTCAGTAGCCCAAATCGAATTCTTCAGTAGCCATTTTTATTATTTTAAATTTGCCTTGGGAAACGTGATATGCCCAAAACTGCTTTCGAGGGTGCCAACGTTATCCAATTGAGCCCACTAGGCTCCTTGGGGGATAATATGGTAAAAACAAGTGGCTGAACCACGCCCTCCTCATACAGCGCCCTAGGTGAAACCATAAGATGATCTCTCTGTCCTGACATGCCATTCATCATGGCAAAACTGCTCTAGAATGGTAAACTAAGCCAAATCATCCCTGTAACTGTTCGGAATTGAAAGCAGATTGTCTTATTGGACTCAGGGAGTCCAAATCCGTCTAAGGTGCATACTCATACACCCTACAGATCTTTGCATAATCAAGAATAATATCTATTATGCCCAGATAGATAAAATAGTAATCTGTAAATGATCAATAATATAACCTAGGCTAACAGCCATCTGCTGCAAGTGTTTAAAGGTTAAGACATGCTCTACAAACCATTCAAATAACAACTATAACTAGTAGCAATCATTTCATTGGTGATCTATTAACCAAATATATAGTTTTATTAATTAACTATAACTTAGACTAGACTTTCAAGACCATACTCACTTCATAGTTGTAATCAATTTGCTAGTGAAGGGTGAAGGCCAAAATCAAAAGGCTAGGCTGAAGGGTGACTACCAACTCAACACTGTGACACTTTGGATATGGAAAGGGGATACTCACTCTAGCATATGCATGACAAGCAACAACACAGGGGATGGCAGTGTCTCACAAATGGATAAGTTACGTTCAGAGGTGCTTATTCACCTTGACAAATGCTCACAATCCAAATCAATAGAAGTGAGGCCAACAATCTTTAGATATAACTTTTAGGAGCCATTGCTTTTTGGGCCTTTGACTTTCCATAGCCTTGGTCCATGTATTTATTACACGGATTTTATTATTGAGGCTTCATGCATTCATGTATGTTTAAAAACACTACTTTTCATGAATGTTTTAAGATATTCATTTCAATGTAATTCAAAGCCAATTTCATTAGGCCTGCCTTGCATTCATGTATGTTTAAAAACACTACTTTTCATGAATGGGCTTTTTCAATAAGATATTCATTCATTTCCAAATACATTATATTGATGGCAGCGCTACTTGTTTCAGGTTTAGCCAAGACAACCTAGGCAACTCAGAGTCGAGACACAAATAAACAGGGAAGCTTGTCCAACAAAGAGGCTCTAGTGGGGAAAGGTCCTCCATGCCACAAGTCAAGTAGTAAGTCGGGTTGGAAACACAACTAGAAGGTAATGGATGAGTGGAGATAGTGAACCATGAAACCGATACTAGCAAGCCAAAGTATGGTGGGAATGACTACCTCTATTCTCCCTAAGGAGGGTAAAACCAATAAGTATGGGTCATGAACTTCCAGGTCTAAGTAGGGACATACATACATAATATCAATTCATCCAAGTCGACATATTTATATGACCACCAGATCATGACACTAGATGCTAAGACATGTCACAAAAATGAGTATAAGAGCAATAATAACCATAACACAAGATAACATATGCTGGGTCATAAACATGTAAATAATAAATCTGAACCAACAACTGTCCAATGATAAGCTACTGATGCAACCCTGGGCACTACTG
The DNA here is from genome assembly GCA_001517045.1 of Pseudotsuga menziesii. Taxonomy (NCBI): domain Eukaryota; kingdom Viridiplantae; phylum Streptophyta; class Pinopsida; order Pinales; family Pinaceae; genus Pseudotsuga; species Pseudotsuga menziesii. The sequence continues at coordinate 307,245 of LPNX011080110.1, forward strand.
CTCTGCAAAATGGCTAAATGACTACATCAGTCCTCAAATTTGAGTATAAATTTGAACCAACAACTGTCCAATGATAAGCTGCTGATGCAACCCTGGGCACTACTGCTCTGCAAAATGGCTAAATGACTAGATCAGTCCTCAAATCTGAGTGTCCTGAGACTCAGTCATGGCATGGGAAAATACTACAGTCCATCATCAAATAATGATCCATCATAGATGCTCATCTCAGCATCTCATATGTAAGGGAACTGGCTGAAAAGTGTACTGGAATTTGAAAAATAGAATATGGTAGCCCGACTACTATATATGTGATAATAAACCCCCTTTTTCCTGAAGGGTCCAACTTCGATCTCTTCTCCTTGGGAATGTGTATGTATATCGGACAACCAAATATCTTTAGGTGACTCACTTTGGGATTTTCTTCGGTAAACATCTCTTTTGGAGTCTTATTTCCAAGAGAATCGTGGGAGATTCTATTCTGTACATATACTGTTGTTCTAGTTGCTTCTTCCCATAGGTACATAGGTGGATCTTGCTCATGGATCATGGCTTTTACAACTTCCATGATAGTTCTATTCTTCCTTTATGCCACACCATTTTGTTGTGGATTAGAGGGGATGGCGAGCTCCCTCTTAATCCCAACTTCTTTGTAGTATTAGTTGAATTCACCTAATGTGAACTCACCTCCATTATCTGATCTTAAGGTTTTGATCCTCTTTTTAGAGAGGTTTTCTACAAGAGCCTTAAACTCCTTGAACTTTTCAAATGCTTCATCTTTCTTCTTCAAGAAATAGATCCAAGTTTCGTAGGAGTAGTCATAAATAAAGGAAGCATAGTAAACATACTTGCTTAGTGAAGTAGTTTGCATTGGTTCGCGTATATCTGAGTGAAGAATGTCTAAGATCCCTTTTGTCCACATGAGGACTTCACCATCTACAAAAGCAACTTTGAAACCTTTCTTATCTAAAGCTGGATAGAAAAGACATTCTTCTTTAGCCTTGGGACATATAAAAGATCCTTCATCTTCATGGACTTCTCCCATCCCTTTGATGGGATATTGAGAATCATCTCCAAGCATTACTTTATGTGGGGAATCCTTCTGTACAAGACAAGAGAGTGAGTCATTGTAACTTGTCATGTGCTTGGAGGCACCACTATCTACTAGCCAAGTATCACTTCCAAGTAAAACTGAACCTGTGAGTGCTGAGATCAAAACATATTCTTCATAGGAATCTTCATCTTCTTTAGTTCTCTCATCTTCTTGATCATCATCTTCAACTGCATGGACTTGGAATCTTTTGTTCCTCTTCTTGAGTTGTTTTGCTTTCAGGGGACAGTTTATGGAGATGTGTCCCATCTTGTGGCAAGTGAAGCATTCATAAGCTGAGAAGTCTTTCTTGACCTTCTTATTCTTGTGAGACCCTTGAGTTCTTTTGGGAGGAGATCATAACTCTTCCTTTTGTTTTTTCCTTTGGTATGGGCTGCCAAAGCTTGATCTTCATTTTCATTCAGCTTCTCTTCTTTGACTGCTATTCTTTCTTCTTCTTGAACACATTCTTCCCATAACTTTCAAAACTTGGTCAGTTTTCTTCTGGAACATATTCCTTGAATGAAGGATTCCCATTCTCTTGGGAGACCATTCAAGGTGGTCATTACAACTTCTGCTTCTTCTATCATGTCACCAATAGCGTCCAACTGCTCCTTGATTTGGGATACTCTTGTGAAGTATGATTGCATGGTCTCTGACTTCTGAACCTTCACACTTTTGAGTTGATTTCTCAAGGTCATCTTCGTATTGATATTTCTTCCTTCAAATAGGTTGGATAGGGCATCAAACATTTCCTTTGGTGTTCTTGAAGATACCTGAGCGATCAAGTGATCTTTGATGGAGTCAGCTATGATACTCTTAGCCTAGATCATATCCTTCTTGTGCTTGGCCTTTGCTTCATCTCCTTATAGTTCTGCAACTTCCTCCCTTATGAACCCTTCTAGATCATTCTCTTCTAGGATGAGCATGATCTTATACTTCCATGCGCTGAAGTTCTCAACACCCTCAAGCTTCTCATCCAACTTGGTAGTTTGTCATCTTTAACAAGATGAAAACCTCAAATGGAAATATAAGAAACAATACTTGGAGAAAATTGCTTCTGGCTGACCTTCTTCGAGATGACCTAGCGTTTGGTGGTAAAACCCTAGTTTTTCAGTTGGGATCACTTGTATGGTTGATCGGTGGAAAAGATGCGCCTCCCCAAGGTGAGTTAGACTGTATCTTCCTTTTCTCGAGATTGATGATGGAACTTTGAAAAAGATGAAGCCCTAGTTCTTCCTAGTAGTAGTGTTGGGCCCAAAAATGAAATATCTCGGAATTCAGTTTGGTTTTCAGACAAAGACGCTCCCTCCTAGGGCGAGTTGAATGAGCCCTCTTTTCTGGTTAATTTGTCGAGGGAATTGTTCGGAATACCAAACCCTAGCTGTACAATGTCTCCTTTTAGGGTGGCTTTGATACCATGTTAAATTTTCTTAATTGCTTAGTTGATATTCTAAAACAATTTACAATAGTAGGATCATTGAAAGAACAACAAGCACAACAACACAAAGAACACAGAGATTTTCCTCTGGAAAACCACAAGGGAGAAAACTCCGCAAAACTTCCTCAGTATAGAACTCAACCAGGATAGCGTAAAACCCCAAGATAACTTCTTCTCTCTCTCTAGCAAACTTGCTTGATGAAGTGTCTTCCAAATGAATGATGCGCCTCTCTATTTATATTTGACTCTTGACTTGATCTAAAACTCTAATGAGGTTGACTTGTCTAACTGACAGAGTTGACTTGTTTAGTAAAGTACCAAAATAATATTTATTACAATGACTCATGGGTACTATTGACCCGACTTACATCCGAAGGCTTACATTGATTCTTTCAATGACTCTTACATGACCAATTACATCTATCACATCTCCTGAAGGAGGAATAACAATAATACAAATAGAATATCTTTCGAAGTTACAATATTTTAACAATTTACACATGTTCTTGCTATATAGATGAAAAACTTTGCATATTTGTGTATTAATGGTTTGGATTCATATGTTAGCATATGAATATATATATGTTTTTTTACAAAATATGAATATTTTATGTATGTTTTGGTCTACTGATTTTTTTTCGGTTTTGGTTTGGCTTTTGGTCTGGTTCGCATTTTGGCTCTGTCAGTTCAATGATCGGTCTGGTTCCGATAACATTGGTGTGAGGACACGACTTCAACACATGCCAGACACGTGTTTTTTCGTGTTCCAATTTTCGGACACGAAAAAACACGTGTCCAACACGTGTTGAGGCCGTGTTCGTGTTGGACACATCCCCATGGGACATGAGGGGCTATATGGACGTGTCCGGTGACTTAGGTGGAAACTTCGTTGGGGCTATAGATGCTTGCTAGTAGCGGAGCTAAGGCCATGCCATTATCCGAGGTCCACAAGGCTATCCAGCGCCGATACCTTTCAATTGTTATCCTGAGTATTGAAATGAGAAATCAAATGAATAAAGTGAAATGTGTTATAATTCCAAAATCTAAAGGAAATAACAAATTGAAATGCAAGTAAAATATAAAGGTGGCTTGATAAGACCAATCGGGAGAGTATCTCGCTACTTTTGACTCCCTTTGTGAGACACATGCCTAGTGTTTGTCCGAATGGTGAAGAAAATAGAGTTTTCCCTTGTTTGGAATCCATTAATCTTGTTTGAGCCATGTATAAAATCACTTGATTAACCTTGGTTGTGTTAGATTTTCTTAATATCTGATTAGATTATCTAGGATCTTTATGTGAAAGAATAACAAGTACAACAAAATGCATAAGATATAAAAGATACACAAGACACAGATTTTCATCGAGGAAACCATAAAGGAGAAAACCCCACAAACTTCTTCAGAATAGTAAGATGATCAAAAGCAGTAATAAGAAATGTTCAGCAGCTATCTTTTTGTCCTCGTCTGATTGTCTCTCTCTCTTATGCGCCTTATGTTGATTTTTTAGCATTAGCATAAACTTTAAAAATTTGCAGATGAGCTTAAACAAATCAATAGTGCAGTAAAAACACATTCATCACATCAGCACACATGGACACAATATTTTTCACTGGGGAAACCTTCAAAGGACAAAAGCCCCAAAAGCATTAATAGCTCATCTTGTGAATGAGATGACTAAAAAAATTCTTCAAAAAGTTCCTCAATTCCAGATCTGGAATTTACCCACAGTACTGTAAAATTTATCAGTAAAAATCAGACTGATAATTTTACCCACAATTTCCAGAATTACAAAAATTTCCCAAATTGGGGCTTTTTCAAAAAATAGAAATTCTCTCCCCTGTTTGCAAAAATCAGATTGTCCACGTCAGATCTAAAAATACTTGAATCGCTGTACCTTGCTGCCGTACAACTGTACAGTCGTACGGATCTGATTGTATGGCTTCCCTTTGACTGTTTTGTTGCCCGATCTGCCCGGCTTGTCTTTTCTTTCTGCCCGGAGAGAGAAAGATGGACAGCTCCTGAGGAGAGAGAAAGGGAAAAGATGGCTGCCCAAAAAAAAGAGGAAAACTGCCCCAAAAATGAAATGCTGAAGGTGGCTGTCCACAAAGTGCTGAAGATTGATTTTCTGATAAAAACCCTAGTTGAGGGTTTGTTTGAAATGAATGCCCTAGCTGAGGCAAAAACAATCTTCAAGAAGGCTTCAGTAAAATAGCAGCATCACCTGTGAGAGAAAACTTGTGTGTTGTAAATGAGAATGCTTGATCTTCTTTTATAGCCTTTGTTTACCTATAAGTGGACAAGATTAGGAAAAATAAAAATAATAATATTTTTATTCTTTTCCTAATTTCACTTTCACTTTTACCAAAAAAGGTCCTTTCATTTTTCCTTTGACTTTTACCAAAAGTCCTTATTTAATTTTGATTCCACCTGTGGTCCTTTTCCTGTGGTACAAAAGGACACCTGTGGTCCTTGTCCTTTTCCTTTTCCTGTGGTACAAAAGGACACCTATTTAAATTGACACCTTTTTCCAAGTGCCCCTGTGGTCATTACCTGTGGTACCTTTTCGATTTCGAAAGTACATCTTCATAAACCAAGAGAGTTATTAATGCTTTTACCTCACACACTGTGTTACACCTAGATCTGGTACCAGGGTAACTTAACCAAGGGTAGCTAATCCTTGGAGAAGCACACCAAGCCCATAGATCAAGGGTAAAAGTGCCACACACATGCCCAGACCCAGTCTAGGGCTTACAGTGTTTTCATTCTCAAAGAGAATGGCTACTCAGAACTAAGTTGAGTTTACCAGTCCCAGACTGGTCTATATCGTGGTCCCGGACCAGATGTCTACTCAACACAAGGTTGAGTCTACCCAGGGCAGATCTGGGTTTATATCATGGTCCCAGACCATATATCTACCATTCAACAGAATGGTCACTCAACACTGGGTTAAGTTTTCACCGTGGTCTCGGACCAGGTGGTTCCATTCTCCGAAGAGAAAGGGCCTCTATGCTCCTCAGAAAAATAAACACCTTAGAGAGTGTGTGAGGTGTGTATAAATAAGGGAGAGCACCCCCCTATTTATACCCTTTCAAGTCACAGACCAAATATAAGACTCGAGCCTACATGTCATTTCACATGGGGCCCACTTCTCCTAGAGAGACCACAATTACATATTACATGATGTTACACTAGGGACTATTGCCCCGACTTACAATGAAGGTTGTACCTCAAGATCTAGACACAATTTAGACATCTCGTAAAGGGGTAACACACATCCCCTATGGGGGTACAACAACATACAATGATAATATACATCGGAATATCTTCTGAAGTTACAAATACATCAACACTCCCTCTTAACTAGGAAGGTACTCTCTCTCTACACAGTCATCAACACATTTGGTCACGTCTTCATTGCATCGTCATCATCACGGTGTCATAGAGTCTTCATCATAGCTGTTGCCATCCTCTTCTTATAATTTGATCATCATCCCATACTATCTGTCATCAGAAGTTTCTATAGTGCTCGCCCTTTTTCATGCTGGATGTAGGCCTAGTCCTCTACCAGGTCTTCATCTACAGTGCCAACCCTTTTTCATGTTGGATGTAGGCCTAGTCCTCTGCCAGGTCTTCATCTACAGTGCTAGCCCTTTTTCATGCTGGATGTAGGCCTAGTCCTTTGCCAGGTCTTCATCTACAGTGCCAGCTCTTTTTCATGCTAGATGTAGGCCTAGTCCTTTGGCAGGTCTTCATTTATAGAGCCAACCCTTTTTCATGCTGGATGTAGGCCTAGCCCTCTGCCAGGTCTTCATCATCTATGCAAGCAAGCCATCAAGTAGGTACATCTCAGGACTGATTATATGCCTCTTGCAAAACCTGCAAGATCTCCCAGGACTGATTATACGCCTCTGCAAAACCTGAAGGAGCATCCCTGGACTAATTACATTCCTCGCAACACCTGTGTACCCTACTATTACCTCATGTTCTTTAGATCATCTCATTGTCACACGGAGCACAACCTAGATACACATAACACAACACTTATATCAACGACCATGGGAGGCCCAGCCTGTCACTATGTCGGAAAGGCCCAACACTTACATCACAACCATGCGAGGCCCAACCTGCTACGATGTCGGAAAGGTTCTCAGCACTTACATCAACGACCATGGGAGGCCCAACCTGCCACCATGTCGGAAAGGCTCAACACTTACATCATGACCATGGGAGGCCCAACCTGCCACCATGTCGGAAAGGCTCTCAGCACTTACATCAACGACCATGGGAGGCCCATCCTGCCACCATGTCGGAAAGGCTCTCAACACTTACATCACGACCATGGGAGGCCCAGCCTGCCACCATGTCGGAAAGGCTCTCAACACTTACATCACGACCATGGGAGGCCCAGCCTGCCACCATGTCGGAAAGGCTTATGTGTATCTGTGTCTTTCGGACTCATCACTTCCCCTTGGAAGGAACCTCGATCTGAAGTACACCAAGCTTCTCTCTGAATTATTCAAACTTCACTCGGGCCATTTCTAGCATAGAATCACATCAGGACTGATTACGTCCAAGGATAACCTGCGAGCTTCGCTAGGATTGATTACATGCGAGGACAACCTATAGGACTGATTACGTCTGAGCAACCTATGAGCTTCGCCAGGATTTTATGCTCAGACAACCTGTCTCACCGGCTATGCTAGAACTCATCACTCCCTCTCTCGAGAGATCTCGATCTCGATCACATACTGGAGCTTCACCGTTCCTCTCTGCATCATACAAAAATGCAAGTTAGATCAATCAAATCAAATAGTTGCTTTCAAAATAAACATGCTACCTCACAAGTAACCGAGCAAGTGGCAACATATTTTGCCTCGGCTGTACTCAACGCCATGCAGGACTGCATCTTGCCAAACCAATAGCCAATACTGAATCTCAAACTGAAGAAGCAACCCAAGGTGCTCTTCTACTCAATGGCGCTACCAATCCGAATCAACATAACCATGCAGGTTAGTCATCTGATTCGTATCATACTTGAGCCCATACTCAACTGTACCCTTTAGGTACCTCACTGCATGCTTTGCATTCAGGTGAGCACGTCTCGGATCCATCAGGAACTGGCTCATGTCGTTCACAGCAAAGCATGTGTCTGGTCTTGTATTCGTTTGGCACATCAATGAACAAATCATCTGACGATACATTGTGACATCAACCATCTCTGATGAAGCATCACTCAATAGTTTCAGGTTCGATACCATAGGTGTGGCCATGGCCTAGCAGTCCATCATCCCGAACCTCTTCAGGATCTCCACTGCATACTTCCCTTGTCGAAGGGAGATTCCATCCGCACTCTGCCACACCTCCATGCCTAGAAAGTAGTGCATCATACCCAAGTCCTTCATCTCGAACTCGGCAGCAAGTCTCCTTCTTGCATCCTTAATGAGCTCCTCTTTTTCTGTCAGGAACAGGTCCTTGACATATAACAGGAGTATATCACTGGTCTTCCGCCTTCAACCTTGAAGTAAAGGTTGGAATCCGCTTTACTCTCAGTAAAGTCTAGAGCCATTAGTAAGCTGTCCATCTTGTCATACCATGTCGAACCTCAAGATCTTTTGCAGTCACTCTCTCTGAAGCGGAGCATCATTCTTCCTCTTCCTTTCGTACTCTATGTATTGAAACATTCTGTAATGGAGTGACAAGTAGCTTTCTCTGCTACTAATATTCTATGTATCCATTTAGGGTCACTGGATACCAAGATCCTCTATCTTGAACTTTGTTGAAAAGTTCTTCTCGCACCCATCTGTGAGCTTGTCATCCTCTATAGGCTTTCATCTTCAATCTTGTAGCAAAGGTTAAGATCTTCATCACGCTAGGTGATCTTCAAGCTCCTTATGTAACTTTATGTTCTATCCCATGGGTGCCTTTTGAGCTTGTACAAGGCCTTCTTTAATTTGCACACGAGTCTACCTGTCATGTGTCTCAATTCCCAGTGGCTGCTCTATGTATACTTGACTCGTCACTGGTGCAAATGTCTCTTCGTAGTCTATGCCTTCTTTCTGTGAGAAGCCTCGTGCTACGAATCTTGCCTTATATTCCATGATGTTGCCATCTACTGCATGCTGGATCTTGTAGATCTATATGGAAGACACTAGGACTTCTGCATGCTGGATCTTGTAGATCTATATGGAAGACACTAGGACTTCCCTTTAGGTCTCGACACCGCATCCTAGACATCATTCTTCTTTAATTGGTACTCTTTGATCATAGTCTGCTTCCCTTTCTTCTTGTCTACTTCTTCATAGGTGGAAGGCTATGCATCAATGATGTTGCTCAACAGTGTCACATAACTAGAGTGTGTCTGAGGCCTCTTTCTTTCATACTATTCTTCATCTTGGATTATTTCTCGTGCCCAAGGTGGTCGTCATCTCTCGAGGTGGATCTACCGTTCTCTTTGAATTCTTCTGAAGCTCTTTCTTTCGCTATGGTGTCTCTGACCCAGGAAGCTTCGCGTTCCTCTTCTGAACTGTCATTACTTGTTATTCGGAATGATCTACAAGTCAATTTTAGTTGCATGATTAGAAACATATCATAATTTCCAAAATATATTAATAGTGACAAATATATGTCACATAACCATGCAACTATTTTAGCCAATGCTACAACATTCATCCATATCATGTATACATACAGTAACTTCTAGATGCATTCTACCCCAATGTTATTAAGAGTGTGTATTACTCCTAATATGCCAACAAAGAGGTTTTAATCTAGATAAGTAGTAATGGAATGTTGTACAACATCATTGACTTCTTACCCATCATGTGCAATTTAGTAGTATAAATGCAAATACTCAAACATGCATAACACATCAACTGAATATAAACAAATGCATAACCAAACAATATCATGAAATGACAATTGAATACTTATCTTTATTTGTGGGTAGACTCCTTCTTGAGCCTTCAGCGTCATCATCTTCTTCATTCATAACAACATCATTTCTTATCCAAATGCTAAGATGGATAATAGGTTCTTCAAGAATTGAGTCCTTCATATTCCTCATCGCATGAGGGATCTTCTTTGAATCGTGAGAGCTTGATCTTCAATTGCTCCCATCTTCTCTTCTCTTATTATGAGTCGAGCTTCTTTTTGTGTGCACTCTTTCCAGAGTTTGCTGAAGGTAATCAACTTCCTTCTGGCACACATTCCTCAAATGAATGAATCCCATGATCTTGGGAGACCATTCAAGGTGGTTATAACAATCTCTTATTCTTCTTTGATTGCTTCGTCATAGCATCGAACACTTCCTTTTGGTGTCTTCAAGGATGACACACGAGGGATGAGATGATCTTTAATAGAATCTGCAATGATTCTCTTGGCTCTAGCCTTAGCCTCATCTCCCGCTGGCTCTTAGAACTTCCTTACTGAAATACTGATCCAAGTCAATTTCTTCAAGGATCACGGAGGTCCTATACTTCCATACTCGGAAGTTGTTAGCTTCACCAAGCTTTTCATCAAGTTGGTGTGATTAGTCATTTTGAAATGAGAACCTCAAATGTAAATAGCAAAAATTTAGATCTTATCGATTTGAGGTGTTCGTCCTGGTTCCGGAGCTGGCTGATCTAGGGTTTGTTAGAGAAACCCTAATTTTCAAAACTTGAAATTTCAAATTTCTGATTGGATAGAAATATGGGCCTCTTCAAGGCGAGCTGTCCAATGTACTCCTTTTCTGAAAACAGTGGAGGGAAGCTCCCGGAACAGGAAGCCCTAGTTTTTCAATTTCTTTTGCAGAAATGACTGATATTGATTCTGCTATATCTCCGAAGTTTCAGATCCTTAAAGTTTGAAACTTCTCATTGTGATAACTTGATAAGTCTTCTTTCCAACCCCACAGGTTAGAGCAAAAATGGATTCTCCAAGTGCGACTTATTCGGATTTTCCCAAGGTGACTGTTTTGGGGACTGTTCAGCATAGTGAACTTGTATGGACTGCCAGGTGTCACCATTTCACATTCTGGATCTGAAAAGTGTACCACAGAAACTACAGTCCGTGCCATACTAGCAACAACTTGCAAAGTTTCGTTTGGACCTTCCTAGCCTGAGATATAGCAAATCTCCCTAGGTCACCTATTTATGACTGTATTCTAGAGGAGGCTAGAACCCTGATTTGGAGGAACCATATCTCCTGAAGTATAGCAAATTTGAAGCTGAAACTTTTACACAAGGTACAAAAAGAATTCCTCTTCGTCTCGTAAAAGTTTCGGCTTCTGAGCCTTCTCCAATCTCATGTTATAGCGAAAGTGCTAGAATGACTAAATTCAGTCTTCTAGGGTTTTCAGGCATGAAACTCTAATTTGCATTCACTGCCATTGTAGTTGTATTTGGGCTGTATAGTGAAACTTATTTGATTCAGAAACTGCTACCACCAATAGATGCGCCCTAGTAAGGCGAGTTAGCCTAGCCCTCCTTGCTTGATGATTCGTGGAGAGAACACCTTCAACTAGGAAGCCCTAGTTCCCGTAGCTGCACAATGCCTTCTTTCAGAGAGGCTTTGATACCATGTTAGATTTTCTTAAGATTTGATTAGATTATCTAGGATCTTTATTTGAAAGAATAACAAGTACAACAAAATGCATAAGATATAAAAGATACACAAGGCAAAGATTTTCATCGGGGAAACCATAAAGGAGAAAACCCCGCAAACTTCTTCAGAATAGTAAGATGATCAAAAGTAGTAATAAGAAATGTTCAGCAACTATCTTTCTCTCCTCCTCTGACTGTCTCTCTCTCTTATGCGCCTTAGAGAGTGTGCGAGGTGTGTATAAATGAGGGAGAACGCCTCCCTATTTATACCCTTTCAAGTCATGAGGGAGAACGCCTCCCTATTTATACCCTTTCAAGTCATTGACCAAATATAAGACTCGAGCCTACATGTCATCTCACATGGGGCCCACTTCTCATAGAGAGACCACAATTACATATTACATGATGTTACACTGGGGACTATTACCTCGACTTACAATGGAGGTTGTACCTCAAGATCTAGACACAGTTTAGACATTCCGTAAAGGGGTAACACACATCCCCAATGGGGGTACAACGACATACAATGATAATATACATTAGATATCTTCCGAAGTTACAAATACATCAACAAGTTGACCATGTTTAACTCACCCCCATAGGAGAAAAGAGCTCTTTTTAATGCCTTGGTCTAAGTCACCTGACACGAGGACATCGGGATTCGAGTGTCCGACACGGTAACAGTGACCCCCGGAATTAGGACACGTAGGACACGCTGTATATATATATATTTTTTAAAAATTATATATATTAAAAATATAGACATATAGATCCAAAATTTTAGAATATTCAATAGAAATAAAAATCAATGCACATTTAACATTAGTAATTACACATTTAAATCCTTCAAATCTTCTTCACCTGCACAACAAACACACTTTAGAGCCCTCTCCACACTTGCAAATGATAAAAGAAAGTGAAAATTTTGATTTAAAGAAATTCTAGGCGTTTTTTCAGTGGAAAACGTGTCCTGGAATCAGGACACGTTGGTGACAGTGTGGGACATGGGTGTCCTAAATAGCGACACATTGAAAAGTCGTGTCCGACACGCTCTGTCAGCGTGTTTGTGTCGGACACGTGGACACGGGACACGCAGACCCTTTTGGACGTGTCTGGTTTCATAGTGTTATTTTGATATTGGTTAACAGATAACTCATTTATCCCACGAACTTGTTTGAAGATATCTATGTGGTTGGTATATAATCATGCAGGGCAACAATAGTTATATAATGAGTCAACTATTGACTATTACTTGCATTTTCGTATCTGTCCACATGGACATTCTATGTTGCTGGTCCATCAGGGATGTATGCCATAGGCATACATCATTCAACCATTATATTAGAGGTTATTAGCCATATCACAATTTTCCAGCCATCAAGGGTTAAATCAACCTTATTTTGGCACATTTTGGATTAATTATGGTTTATACTATGGTTTTTATTGAAAAAATTCCTACATCTAGCATAATTAATTTATTAAAATTAAAAATGTGCTCAAGAGCTTCTAATTTCACTTTAATGATCCATTTTTTTAATTATTTGGGAAAATTAATTAATTTTTTCGAAATAATTTTGATGAAAATGAGCATGGCACACATGTGGAGGCGAAAATATATTATTTTATCCTAAAGCCTCAATAAGAAATGTAATCAATGGCCAAGAGGAAAAAGCCAACGAGCTAGAGTGGTTGTTACCATTGGCCATTGAGTTGTTGGGTTAGCTTGTTTCGCTTGGTTAGATCCCCTTGTGCATTTGTGGGGACTAACGTTGTTTCTTCATGGGTGGCTTCAGGGTGTTTGATCACTCTATTGGTACACTGCTTGTGTTATGGTGTGAATGCTTTCATGGCATAATTAATTAACTAACATCATAACACAAGTTTTAATAATAATTAAGAGAAGCATCATCTTCTCCACAGATTAAAGTATAATCCATATTAGATGTCTATCAAGACTAAGAGTGTATTGGGGTTGTTTCTGGCCAGCTGGATGCCCCATACTGCCACAACTGTATGCATAGGTGCATTTTTAATTGTGTTTACAATGCTACATCTAGTCCTTCTTTAGATGCTATGTTTTGAAACCCATCCTCCTCTCTTTAATTCGAGACGATAACGATATATTTTGAAGTATAACCTTGTTTCATGGGATGTTAATGGTCTATATGTTTAGTTCATATTTGTAAGAAGCCCTTTAGGGCATAATCAATATTGACAAACACAAAGCAGATTTAGGCAAATAGGATAACCACACAAACAAAAATATAGGCGTCAAGGCACACTTATGTCTCATTAACTAATGTACATAATATATACATGAGAAGTGACCCTTGGTTTCATATTCTAAGTGGTCTCTTGGACTCCCAGGTGACTCTTGGTCTCCCCTATGACTCATCATTTCCTTTTCTCATGAAAATGAATAATAATAATAATAATACAATAGATTCCCAACAATACCCCCCCAATCTGAAGGGTGTATAAGAGTCCAAGAAAAAGAAGAGAGCTGAAATAAAGGCCTGACAAACCACTATGTCAAGCAAGTTAGCAGAAGCTTACACCATCTTCTACTAAACTACAAGAGCTCTTTGAAGGGGTGGTTTTGGTTGAGCACCAACCAAAATGTCTAGCAGAAGCTGAAATCTTCTACTATGTGGGTGGTTGAAGCTGACAACAAGCTATCGAACTTGGCGCGGAGCCTCAGAGGTTCTGGCTCAAACTTGGCATGGATGCTCAGTTCTCTAGCAGAAGCAACAGGAGGATGAAGTCTTCTGCTGAATTGGTGGTTTTAAGGCTGACCAGTAACCATCGGAGAGCTGAAACAAGAAGTGAACAACTGCATCTTGCTGAGCATTTCCAGCTTGACAATCTTTTGCCAAGTAAGGTGGCTAAAAGCTTGCACTTGCTTCTGCTACATGAAGGTGCTCTTGATATAGGTGGTTTTAGGATGACCACCAACTCTGGATCTCATTCGAACATAGCTCTTCACACGCTTGCTTGATCTCGCTCACTTGTTACTGACAGTCTTTATTTCCCCCGTCAGGAACAATGTGAGTAGAGGAGATTCTCAAGGTGTCACAACTAGACACAAAACACATAAGATCTCTGGAAATGATAGTTATTAGAAGAAGGCTTTGAAACTTGAAGCTAAGATAATGTTCCCCCCTGTTAAGTGCAAGAGGAGAAGTGTTTGGGTAGAGGAGAATACATAAGGCTTCTTGCAATTCCACCCTTTACATATACAATTCAACAGATTTAACCTTAAAAGATGAGAGGTGTTGGTCACAGCCGAAAATGCACCCATATACAATACACAATTCGACCTTTTTCTTTTCGAATTTTGATAGTTACAGTACACAAGCAAGTACAAAAAAAATGCACAAGAACTTACAAACAAAGACAGTTGCAAGTTACATATATGATGGTTGAATTGAGGAATCTGCTATACCTGAATGATTTGGATCTTGTTCTGCAATTTTCTACTGTTGAAGCAAGAACACACTTACTAGTTTCTGATCAGAGATATTCTTCAAAATGTCAGAAATAACCTGCAATAATCTCTGCACAATCACTCTGCATAATCTCTGCAATTTTCTGGAAGTCCAATACTGTCATTCAGCAGCTAGAGAGTCATCTACACTTTCTGCAGCTGTACAAATTCAATTCTGCAGCAGCATTATTTAATTCTGCGGTCTGTGTACTTGGATAAACTCAGACTTGTCAGTGAGCATTTTGCAATGGTCTCTGTGAATTCCACTACAATGGACTGTCAAATACAAGGCAACGAACAATTGAAATTGTTCTAGCTGCATCTCAACACAACCTTTTAGAATGCAAATTCAATGCTTACAAAATACTTATTCACATCACCGCCTTCATGATCAGACATAAGAATAGAGTTGAACTCAGCAATAAAATTGATGCTATATACAGAAAAATACATTCACCCAACTCAACTCTTCATTGAAGATGAAATGATGGACAAATTTTTTAATACAGTCAAATGATACTTCTCTTGTGCAGTAGAACAAATTTGCAACAAGCTCAACTCTAGAACACTTAGTGCCACTTTGCAGCTCTGAGATACAATAGCTGTGAGCTTTGTAGAGCTGAAACAACAATATCACCAGTTTTTGCTCCTCCATGTTTTTGAGGTGCAAATAGCGTAAAATATGCAATCCTTTCTCTTCATAAAAAAAAAACACTTTCATGAGTTCCTTCACACTAGACTTGTGAAGATGCAGGTGCTACAGGATGACAATCTGCATATTTATGTTTCCTTTTCTCTAATATTCTGAGTGTTAATTCACTCAGATCCACGCAGCGTTCAAGTCTCCACAGAGTTCAAGTTTCCATCAATTTAGCTCTTAAGCATAGATGCAGCTCCAACTTCAGTTCTCAGCATCTCCAGCTCTCGGCAGTTGATGATGCAAGTTGTAGTTCCAGAACAAATGTGAAAGCATTCCAACGAAAATACCCCCAAAGTGAAGCGGGTCATCCTTCTGAAAGCATGCAGTGGGGACTTCAATTCTTCAAGGCTCGTTGAATTTGGCAAATAGATTGCATGTGTGTTGGGTGCTCAGGATTCAAGAGAAGCTCCACCATTCATTATGGCTCCACACAAAGACTCGTCACGATGTAGTCTCCTGATGCAAAGATACCATGGGTCCAATGCTCAACCATAGCTTCAATGCACCATTAATGGTCACATCATCGCACGACTCTTTTTCCTTCTTTTCTCACCGAACTTTCACTAAGAGGGAGTCGAGCTTTCACCACAGGAGCTGCTTCAAACATTATGATACCCCTGGACGATAAATTTTCCTCACATGGAAGAGAGAAAGAATGCACTTATAACTTGTAACCATTCTATTTCACGATGCTAGGGTTTCCTCTTTATTCTGATCAAGTCTGGACGTAATAGCAAAACGATGCTAGGGTTTCCTCTTTAATCTGCATGGTGGTCTCTTCATGCCTTTGTCTTCACAATACAAGAGTCTCCATGTATCAATACACAAGTCTCCAGGATTCTGGTGGATAGACATTAACTCTAGGCTGCATGCAGCAGTAGCACACTCCAACGTGGCTCAATTCCAATATGCAGCAACACTACAAGGTGAATAAGCAATAACGTGGCAGCGTGGTCTACTGATACTAATTTTTTCTTTGCAACACAGCAATATAGCAGTACTTCAACGTTAGATTTGGAGGGTTATAACTTGTCGCCTCTCCACAGCAATAAATGTTGGCAAATATCATCTCACATTCCAACTACATAGCTATGCTTCAATTGTATCCTTCATAGGTATGCTTCAATTGTGGAATATCAACTCAACAGCAACACAAATGCAGCAACATCACAATGGAGTCCCAGAGACCAAACTAAGAAGCAGTGGCAATCATGGAGGATGCTATGTGCAATTGAAAGCATCGGGCTCCAGATCATACCAATGCGTAGCTTAGCACTCTCGCAAAAACAATTAGCAGAGAATTCAATGGGTTCATTAGCTTCACGATAGAGATGGCACCGACCAGTGATAATGTAGAGATATACACTTACGTAGAGAGAGCCCACATATTCCTCACAAGTGTGCATTGGTCTTCACATAGATCTACACGTAGAGGAGTGTGGGAGTCCAAAAATTGATTCAAATTAACGCAGGCTCTAGGAAAATAGAAATGGAGCTCCACGTAGTCTTTACATTGCATAAACTATCAATTTTTGAGTAGATAAATTGTGTTGCTTTATTTCAACGCAGAGAACTCAATCACCAGTCATTTCCTTCCTTCTCATGCACCAATGCACCAACACGATGGTGGAATCTGCACTGATACTCATGGAATTCACACTACAGATAATGATGATGTCTCAACAACTGGGTCAAAATGCAGTGGCCCTATGGACAATTTCGAAGGACGATAATCTGTGAAAGTCTCTCCAATTTATTTTCTCTCTCTACATCTACAACCATCTCGCTTTCCTCCTCTACTTGAGTGGAAACATATGTAGTAGCTGTGAAGCGACCACAAGCTTCAGTTTACATTGAGGACACATAAATCTTTCCAAGCCACATGGTGCATTTAGCAAACACTTCCAGTGAGCGCGAAAGGGCTGAGTTTTGGAGGGATCAATTCCCTATGCAATTTCCTCCATAAATATGCATCACACTCCACTTGTGAGGCACAAACTACCGTTGCAGAACGCTGAAAATCCCAAATTCAATAGAAAGTTCCTTCAATCTTTACTCAGATATCCAACAAGGTCGCAGCTCTCATGCAGCTCTTCAATCCAACATCTCAACCCCACCTATGGAAATGCTAACATTGTCTTTTGTAATTGCAGATTGATTTAGAATAGTAATAGCTTCCTCTTTGAAAGAACATACATAAGCCATATGATCAACAAAAGGTATCAAAATGTGAATCCCTGCATCAAGAGTCTTGACATATATCCCAAATCTGTACATAAGCCATATGATCAACAAAAGGTATCAAAATGTGAATGCCTGCATCAAGAGTCTTGACATATATCCCAAGTCTCTCCACAGTGTAAGCAATCTTTTCAGGCACGATCCTCATACCCCAATTTGTGGGTGGTGAGATGTCATATCTACCACTTCCGAAACATTGTAATTGAATTGGTTCAGAGTTCATTGGCCAAGGAAAGTTAAATCTTTGAACTGGGAACAAAGAAAGAAAACACAAGTTCTCAGAGTCTAAAGGAGTATGGCAAGCACATATTAATATTGCAGATGGAAATAAAAGTGCAATTGTACTGGAACCAGATGATGCCATGATGGACCAAGTCATGAGAGCTCAAGAATACCAAACACATGAGGGAAAAACACTCATGTAGCTGGAGAGAAAGAGAAACGGGCAGAGAATAATTGAATCTTCTGAGCATGTAATCACCCAAGAGTAGATTAAAGGAGGACAATATGCTAGGCTTGGGAAAACACAGGACTGAGCAAGCACAAGAAATCTCAGGGAATATGGCATATTACGCAGAGGGCAGGTAGAAAAACGAAACCTATGAAGCTGAGTTTGGAGAATAGCGGGCAGAGAATAACAGCATAAGTGTTGATTGTACAGCATGAGGAGTCGTTCTCCAGACTTGTGTTATATCAAGTCAGGACTTGTATTGTATCAAGTTCTATCTTTATCCATATGCGTTGAGGTGGGATGCTTGTACTGTAGACTTGTGTGTTATATCAAGTCAGGACTTGTGAGTTATATCAAGTCAGTGATTCTCATAGACGGTACCCTATGAGATGATTCTCCTTAACTGGAGATGGGCTTGTGAGTAATATCAAGCAACGATCCTAATGAAGTCATTCATAGAATGGTTACTCATTCAGGTGAACCTCCATTTGTTGAGGTGGCAAACTTTACTTGGTAAAGTGGTTATACGATGTGATGTATTACTAGTCATGGTCATTGAGTGCTATAATTCTCCTTTACAGATTAGCTACCCCTAGAGTGAATTACTTTAGCATATAACTATATGACCCGGGGTAATATATATGATCATCAGTATGGAATAATTATTTTGAGTATGATATGATAAGATGGATAAATAATAAACACATGTGGACCATGTAGTAATTAATTATTGATAATGAGATAAGCATAGAGAGAAAGAAAGAATTCAAATTGCCTATGTATGCCTCCTGTGAACTCAAATTGTAAAGGCCTTAGTAAAGCCTTAGTTGTAATAAAGAATGTATTGGTTAAAATAAGATATCTCTATGTGTTGGACATTGGGTTCAACGCTCCCCGTGAGTTTCGTGACATGGACTAATCGCCTCTTGAGATCCTAACTTTGGCAATTGTGACGGAGATTAACACCTATGGGTTTTGGTCTAACGACAATCGTGAGTCCATCAAATGGTATCAGAGCAATAGGTCAAGGGTTCAAAACTCCCCGGTTCGTGTTGGGGGGGAGATTGATGGACATTGGGTTCAACGCTCCCCGTTAGTTTCGTGACATGGACTAATCGCCTCCCGAGATCCTAATTCTGGCGATTGTGATGGATTTTAACACCTGTGGGTTTTGGTCTAACAACAATTGTGAGTCCAACACTCTGTGATTTATGCAAAGATAATAATAGTAAATAAAATGATTTGCATGGATGACACTAAGAGTGAAGAACTATGACTCTCAGTTAGTCTCCTAAATTTGTGGTCATGCATTCAGTTAACGGTTGAGTTTAGTTCAAAGTCAGTTAGCATTCGGTTAAAGCTATTCTTGGAAGGTATGGAGCATGTATTGTGCATGATGAAGAATCCAAGGACAATGGCTTGACACTAGTGCAGGTGAGGCGCTTATGTTTGCATGGAGAGAATCCCATGCACAAGTGTTGATGCTCTACTAGTTAATTTGAAGTTATGATGCTCCTAGAGCATACATTGATGAACCCATTCGCTACTTTCTGCATGCTAGGTGTTTTGACTTGTTATTAAAGTGCTGGGCACTTGGCAAGTTCATTTCATTGTTGTATTGGATCTCTCTTCTCTACTGCTGAGGTGATATCTCTTATCGGGCAATCTGCTAATGTGTTGTAAACCATTCTCTGCAAATCTATCTATCATACTCAAAGAATTGCTGGGTTTTTCATCCTCCGTGTTTGGAGGGTTTTCCCAAGGTATATCTTGTCTCTTAGGATGAATGATTAATGTGGTTGATTTATTTATGAGATTCATATGTGCAGTGATTGATTAATAAAAGTGTTAAAGTTCAAGCATATCTGTTTTTGCTCAAACATTGACAATAGGTACAAAGATACGTTAGAGATTAATGATGTACACCAAAAATGGATTCTCAGAATTAAGCAGGTGCAAGCCACAAATTATGAATGCACTGAAAGACATGGTAGGTACACATAGATGCAGAGTAATTAATATGCTAGAAATTAGAGTTTCCAACAGTGAAATGTATGGCAGATTAACACAGGCTACAGGTTCACAAGCCGCTCTGATACCACTGTAAGAAGCCCTTTAGGGAATAATCAGTATTGACAAACACAAAGCCAATTTAGGAAAATAGGATAACCACACTAACAAAAAGATATGCGTCAAAGCACACTTATTTCTCATTAACTGATGTACATATATATGAGAGGTGAACCTTGGACTCCTGGGTGACTCTTGGTATCTCCTATGACTCATCATTTCCTTTCTCATGAAAATGAATAATAATAATAATACAATAACATGGGGGAATACTAACCCAAAGGATTAGATTCCCAACAATGTTCATGATTATATTTTAATTTCATAGTGTTATACTTTGTTGTTGTGAATTGGTGTAAATTTTAAAAGTTTATGATGAATGATATCCTTTGATCAATAACATAATAATCATCCTAAACCAAGTTGTGTCTATAAAACATTAACTCCAAATCCTCTAGACACCATCCATAAAAATTAGTGCTAGCCTCTAGGTGTATACTTAGGGTTGTCCTTAAATAAGCTTAAGCAAAAGCTTGGCCAGGGTCTTCCCCTTGGATAGTCTAAGTTTGTTCTTTGTTGGACCTAGGAATCCAAAAGCGATGAATCTACTTCCGTTAGTGACACGTTGGGTTGGGGGTTCATATTTGTCTCAGATTAGCAGCTGGTTAGCTCATCCATCTTGGGTTGCTAGTTTGTGCATCAACAGGGCTCTTCGACATTTTAATAGAAGTCTCTCTCTCTCTCTCTCTTTATATATATATATAAAGCCATCTTTATATATATATATATATATATATAGAGAGAGAGAGAGAGAGAGAGAGAGAGAGAGAGAGAGAGCTCTTTATATATGTGTTTGTTTCAGANAGAAATACCTGGTTTATTGGCAATTTTGCACTTTTTGAGAAATTGGAAAAATGAGTGAACTCTATAAAATTGCTGGAATAAAAAGGTCGATAAAATCTGAGAAGTCACAAATTCTTTTATTTAACAATTCTTATCTGGAACCTGAATGCTATAGTTGGAGAGGTGTCTTGCTTATCTTTTGATTGCTTCCAATTTCTTGAATAGAATACTTGAATTGGATTTTTTTTCAATAACATGGAGTAGAATGTATCCAAGATTGTTATTCTTATTGGAAGTTCATCTGCACATATTATGCTCCTCAATTTGATCTTATTCTCGTCGGAATTATGCTTTGCTTGACCCTCTATATCACACAGATGAGACTTTCTATACAATGGATTAAAGAATATGTTGTGCGCATTTCTGTCTTACTTCATCTTTGCATCCACATTAATCATTTAGATTGAGATGTGACAGTGATCGTTCTTGAACAATTTAGGAGTGAATATTTCATGTTATGTTATTCTTCTAAAACTAAGGTTTGATCATGATAACTGTATTTATATCAGTGATTCTGTAGTTTTGTGAGCCAGTTGGCTCAGATCGACAGGATAACAATGGCAGCTTTGCATACTTGTTGTTCCTAACTCTAAATTTTTCTATTACATGGCCAATGAACAGCTGTGGCAGCAAGAGGCGGCATGGAAACCTTACGTCCTGTACTACAGCGAATCTATATGACTAGAGCGACAGCTTATAAAGATGCTCTTAAAAACTTTATTCAAGGTTATCAAGAAGGTATATCAGAAACAATGGCTTTCAAAGAGTCTCTGAAATCAGCTGTACATGAAGAAGGTAGGAATTCAACAAAAGAAGAAAAGAAAGAAGACAAGCGAGAGCAATGAAACTTAAGTTTTGTATGTTGCAGCAAATAGTTTGGCTTATTTATTGAGTTTTTAGACAGAGTGGAATTGAAATACTTAATCCCTTGAAAAAACTTCTTGTAATACTATTAATTTAGGTGATCCAAATTTTAGTCTTTGATGGATTTTGGAGTTTGGATGGAGGTAGAGAGACGAGATTTAATTTTTCAATTGTTCTTGTACCTCAGCTTTAGTATGGATCTCTCGACACAAGAAGTGTTGCAATCCCCATTAAACAAGTTCTCTAACATGCTGCATATTTCTGTTAGTTGGCATGAATCCTTTTAATTAAAAAACTTAGAGATCTGTTAACTGAAATCTTTTCATGCTCTAAAGTCTTAAATAGGTATAATCCCTTTAGGCAAAGTAATTTTCAGATGTTTTGTATTAATTATTGTAGAAAGACAGCTTTTATTCTCTCCATCAAAGAACCAAATTGCCATTCAGAATATAAAATATGAAATATGAAAGCATAACCTTTTCTATAGAAGGAAAAATGAATGTACAGGAAAGGGATAACTTATGCAACTTTGTTATAACCTGATTTTTGATGAAGAGGAATTTCAAGGTGTTGCTTGCCTTACTGCAGTGGCTGAAAATATGCATGATGCATTCAATTTTATTATCACTCTGGTTTACACATTTTGGGACTTTATAAAATTATAGCCAATGTCTTTTTACTGATGGTAATGCGAAACAACATTTTTTGAAGCGATGAATTGCTTTAATTTGTAAAACATTCCCTGGTGATAGCTGCTCTATTGGCAATTTCTTACTATAAACATATTCAATTTTTCCTTTTTCTCAACTTCAACGAGTAAAGAAGAATTTAAAAACAGGCTTGCTTTTGTTCCAGTTGTTACGAATGGTTGATCAATAAGAAGAGACAGCTAGTGGCTTGTATTTTTGCTGCCTTTGACTATCCCTCTTGAGCATATTTTATAGGCAAGGCCTGGTTTGGGGTTCTCTAGGATTTTTAGCTGCAAATCCTGATTGTGGTCCACAACTTCCATTTTACAAANGGCTTGTATTTTTTCTGCCTTTGACTATCCCTCTTGAGCATATTTTATAGGCAAGGCCTGGTTTGGGGTTCTCTAGGATTTTTAGCTGCAAATCCTGATTGTGGTCCACAACTTCCATTTTACAAAGTAAAATCTCCTTTGGCTATCCATTTTGAGCATATTTTATAGGCAAGGTTGGTTTGTAGTTCTCTAGAACTTCTAAACTGCAAATGCTGATTGTGGTCCACAACTTCCATTTTACGAAGTACAACTTCCACAGTAATTTTATTAAAGTATGATAAGTGGTGAATTCTGATTTTGGGTTATCTTGTTTATATTTAAAATTCAAGTTACATTGTGTTCTGGGAAAAATGGAGGTTGCACGTTTTAATTTGTTATAACCAGGTACATGATAGTTAGGAATATATCTAGAGAGATGAAAGAGGCCAAGAAGTTACCATGTTTTTTTCTGTTTTTCAGAAATACATCTTATAGAGACTCTTTGGCTAAGCTGCTGCACTATGAGGGGCATATCTATGCCATCAAAGTTACCCAAAGCTTGCACTCGGCCTCATCCGCATCCACTCGGGGTGGCTTTGAACATGGATCCCCGTGTTAATAGTAAATACAAGCTCGATTACCTTGCTGCTTGCCACTAGACCACACTCTCCTGTCGGCTAGAAGTGTGCCATGCTTTAGCAGTTTCTTGTGTTTGTTAGAGTAAAGTTTGCATTCAGTAATTGAGTCTGTAATCTCCCATCATAAAAATGATATTTCTGGGCCAGTGGCTGACTTTTCATGGTTCAAATGTCTGACTTGCTCCAAATTACTGACCACGAGGGCTTTTAACATACCCAGAGTTTCCAATTTAAGACTATTGTTTGTCTAATTAAAATAGTTCTTTGCAAATAAATGAGTTTGTACGAGACTGTAACTATGATTAAACAATTTATCTCAAAGCTCAAGGGTTCATAATTCAAGAAGATTACAACTGGATACTTCTTTGTACACAGCTAATGCCATTCCTAGCATTATCATTGACATTTTCTTTTTATATTGCAAGCAAATTTGGACGCTGCTGTATTCTTCTTCAAATCCCTTGGCACCTTCCTTATATTAATCGCTCTTCTAGTTCTAACTTATATGTATTTTTCACTAACCACCTCCAACTACATTGAATTTTGTGACAAATATGACAATTATCCCTCTTGTTGCCACTATGAATTACCTACCAGTGGTGTTTATAATTTTAGAATTGGATGATTTTGGATCATGGATGCATATGTTACTTTAATGCTCAGGAGCCCTGGTATTCAAGTCTTACGAATGCTGTTATAGTTCATTAGTTTGATACTCGTTTTTTGTGTGGTCCTATTAGTTCTTAGTGTAATTCAGGTCCATATTGTTTAAATGTTGTATTCAAATTCTATGAATTTCATTAGGGAAATTTTGAGGTAAAAAATGAGCATGAAAACAAAATATGTACTATCAAATCATCTTTAAAAGAACCAATTGCATTCTAGAGGATGACATCATCCCTTATGGTTGAGGTGGCATTGGTTGAATTAAAGATAATTATTTGTCAAATTGTAAATAGTTGATGAAAACCCATGGTTAACCACATCAATGTTGTAAGTAAAGTACTCATGCTGAAAAAAATATTCATTGATTACTTTTGAATATAATATAACTGTACTAAAATACTTACAAAACTAATACTTTATATTTCGAATTTCAAAATAATTTTTTATTCAAAATTGCTTGTTATTCAAAAGATTTGAATCAAACACTTGGATACGGGTGGCACTCCAGCTCACAAGACACGTGGGTGCAGCGAATCGGAGGCATAACTGTCCCCCAATGTGGATCCTCTGATGGCTCAGCATAACACCATCAATGCAGATGGTACCCCCATATCCCGAGTAACAAGGTTATTCAAGGCTGCGTTCTTGGTTCTTGATGGGAGGTGACAGTCCCGACGTCACGTCGTTCCGATCTCTCCTGCGTAGGATTATGGCGACTCGTGTGTGGAATGTACAACTCATTTGTCAGTGCATGTTTAATGTTTCCTTAGTGCATGGTATTTCTCATTTCATTCCCTTTTCTTTGAGCACTGTTGTGGATTTTGTCAGCACCTTTGTGTTCTCAGAGAGCGTTGGTGGTGCTAGATTCATACCATAGGTCTCCGTTCACTGCGAACCTCAATTTCCAGTGCCTGTTCTCCTTTGTGCCTCCAGTTCATCTAAATATGTCTTGCAGGCTGCGAGCCACCCCATGTCGTGGGCGTACAGGAAGAGGGAATGCCAATGAGCATTCCAGGACCCTCTCTTCAATTGTCAATACAGAAGGCTTTAATGTGGAAACTTTTGATCACTTGCGTCAGCTCATGCACGACTAGGAGGATGAACACCTTGTCTCCCCTTTCGCGGTCAATAGAACAGTCCTGCGTAGACACAATTTCTAGGTGGTGAAGAATCTAATGGCTAGGCTTCTTTGTTTTACGGGCACTCAAGACGATCATCCAACGTCTTCTTTGGTTCCACCCAATGCTCCAATTGATACGGAGCAAAGGCCACCTCCCCCTCCAACGAATTTCATAGCTACTCAACAGGGCAAAGAAACCACCACCATTTCCTCGGAATACAGGAAGACATAGCCGCTTTCAGTCAAGAAAAGTCCCTCCAGCACCAATCTGTCTAGCAGTGAAGAAGACACCAACAGTGACTCCAAAAGCCCTGATAAAGATGGAGGCTAGACTATTGCCACCCAACAGGCTTACCCCACTGAAAGTAGACCAAAAGCGTACTTGCAGATTGGCTTCGGCTTTGCCATACCCATCGAGGAGGAGACTCCTACCAAGCATTGTGTTCAGGTTCTTGGGTTTTTTTATTTTGAATTCATGGTCATTCTGGGTTTAGTTTCCTTAGTTTTTTGCAGCTACAAAGCACTGCTCTTTTGTTTAAACACTGTTTATATAGTTATTAGTATGATATGTTTTCCCTACTACAGGGAGGATCTTTTTGCTGTTAAGAGCCTGATTTCTCGAGATGGGCAGGCTCCAACCTTCACTCTGCTTTTTTCAGTCCACAGAACTGCTATTTTGGCTTGTATTTTTCCTGTACTATTATTATGAATCAATAGAATAGACTTTGAATTTATAAAAAAAGATTTGAATCATAGTGAACCTTACAATACTATCACCGAAGTGACAATAGTTAACAGTACCAAATTCCACAAAGTCGAAGTATAAACAAAACATTCGAGCCAAGCTCTAAAACACTATGTAATATGCATCCAAAGAGGCCACATGAAAGGATTGTAAGCATTCAAATATGGTAAGCATTCATATTACAATACTTATACTACACATTAACTCCGAGGTCTACTGGACCATAACAAAGAATCAATCCCAATAGTATATAGAGCCAAAAAGAGTATTCATACCTATTGCAGCTGAAAACATGCTAAAGTAAAACAAAAAGCAAAGTAAAAAATACCGTCAAAATACTTGAAAAGATGTTGCTTTAACTAACTTCTTGTCTTGATACTCTTCCAAAAAAAACAACCCTCATTGGAATTCAAAGCACACTTGGACAATCCATTCACCTCACCATTAAAACGCATGTAAATGTGTTGACTACTCACAAATTGAAAAAGACATTGCAAATCCTGAATTCTTCGTTGCCAATGTTCCAACAATAATGATTGAAGCCTAGCTTGCTTGACATAACCAATCGAAAATTGTGTATAAATTCCACCTAAAGTATCCGCCAACACGCCACCAGTTCCGCTTTGGTATTTGACAATTCAACCAACTAATAATTTAATGCACGACTCAAAAAAAGAACCATTCCTCCACCCCCACACCTTCCTATGCAACGCCATCAAAAAATCCCGAAGGGAAAATCATGGAGTTTGACGACACAATAATAGGAGCAGAGGTTGAAGGTGTGCCAACATGAAACTCTAAGAAATATCCAATAATCTTAGAGCACACCGCAAAACAATTAATAGATCGTCCATAAAAATTCTTGAACTTCGAGATTTCCAAATCCCCTAGGAGACGAACAATAGAAGTTCAATGTATTCAGGGGTTGACTGCTTTCACATATGAAAAACTTCATCAAAAGTATCACCTTCCAAGTGGGCCTCGATTTTGAAAAATTTACACACCCCCTGCAAGACCATATGCGAAAAGGAGCAGGAGATTAATACATGAATTAAGGATTCCTTAGCTTGCATACAAAGAATACATGTGTTCAAACCAAAAAAACCCCTTTTAATTAGATTATCACAGGCAAAATATTTCGGTGTAGCACAAGCCATCCAAGAAGTTTAAGATTCAAAGGAGCCTTCTAGTTCCACAAATGATCAAACCACCATTTTGTTACACCTAATTCTCGTCACCATCATGTTATGAGATCGATATCTCATTGTATGCCTAAAATTCCTCAGAGATTGAAGTTAAAAATGAGAGTGAAAGAGTAATTCCTTACTCTGAGCCACCACCACACTTTCCCTTTGTGCAACCAGTGGTACCCATCTCAGCAACGCCTTTTGACCATTTGCAAGGAGCAGTGCCACCGCCTGCTTCCTGTTTACAAAAGGTGGTGCTCCCCTAGCACCACATGTCTTCCTCATCAGAGAAAGTGCGGTGCTCGACTTATGAAGGAAAAAAAGAGAAGATTCAAGAGGCTTCTCGAAGATGACCTTTGTGGAGCCTCATCCCTAAGAATCAGGACAGGTGGAACTCGAGATTCCCTATCCTAGGGATGATCCCTCCACCTCTTCCATGGAATCATTCAACCTACTCTATCCTTTGAAGCCCTTAAATAGTGGCTCACCCCTCGTGGGAAAAGGGAGGAAGATGGTGTGATAACATCTAAACTCTGTCAAAATTATCTCAAACTTTCTTGAGTGATTAGGAGGCAAGGTGAAGCTTGAGGCAAGACCCCATTGAGAAGAGCTCCCAACACCAAGGCTTGGTTGTGATCTCTCCTTTATTTTTTAATGCAAATATAGTTTCTTTCCCATAAACATTGTATGTCTTATTCTTATGCTTTGTTTATTGTTTATTTCCTTGGTCATTTACATAGGATTACATATTAATCTTGTTGCTCTCACTTAGTTTGTTTCTTTTGTGTCTATTGCAGGATCTTCGCATAACTCAAGCACAACAAGGTTCAGACCTTCACAGCCTGCCAAAAAGGTCAGAGAGCAGTTAATTCAAGGGAAATATTCTTTATTTTGTAGGTGTTTTGTTCTAGATTTGAGTTTATCAAGCTAGGGAAACAACCTTTGTCCGCATTGGATGAGTATTTCCATTAACACATTTCGAGACCACATCAATTGAAGATAATGCTAATTCCTCGTATGCAAGGCTAGTTGTAACATGTCCTGTGCAAGTATTCCACATCCAAACAATCTCATTCGTCCAATCAGTAAATTTGATACTGCAAACCTTAATATGAGCTATATAATTCTCTCATCATACAAGAAGAAGTCCATCCAGGCCTAAATCCTAAGAGATCAACCGCAAATGATGACAAGAAACCACCGAATCATGAACAACAATTTGAGACAAGAGACTATGACCTGATTGATACAATAAGTTCAAAAGGGGGGCTGAGAGTTTGTAAAAGTCCCCCTCACCAACAAACATATCATTACCAACTTGAACTGAGGACCCATCCCTGATTCGCCAAGCAAGCCAAGATTCCATATTAGGGAGAGCTACCGACAATCCTCTGCAAATATTTGAAGCGTCAGAAGGTCTCTTTCTGTCCCTCCAAATCCAATCCACAACGGATAAATTCCTCAAATACTTTCCTCTGATGATATTGTTCCAAATACACATGCCAAATAATCCCCACCTTAAAGTCCCCAGGGCTAAGGATTTTGTGAAAATAAAAACATTTATGATGCCCCATCCCCCCAAGCACTTGTGCAACGCTATCTTGGACCAGGAGACCAAATGAAATTTGTGTCTATGTAACCATCCTAACCATGAGAACCTGAACATGCATTGATTGATCTTCTTTAATATGGACATTAGGAGCTTTGCCAAGGAGAACCAATTTACTGACAAATTCTGGAGGACGGAGTTAATTAATATCGAACGCCCACCCAAATACAACCACCTAAAGGCATAGTTTCCAATTTGCTTCTCAACCTTATGTAATAACCATATCCAGTCTTGCTTTAAATAGTTATTGGGATTTAAAAAGAAATCCAAGTATTAAAGGCAATAATTCAAACTTTCCATTCTATAAGGCATAAAGACAGAGATCATATCCAACACGTCTTGTTCCATAACATGATAACAGAAACAAGATTTAAGGGAATTGATTTCTATACCATAGGTTTGACAAAAAATGGATATAATATCCTGGAAACATTGCCACTTGTCCATCGAACATGAACCAAACAACAATACATCGTCCACAAATAAGAGATGTGACACAATTTGGGAACTAGTAAACTTTACTCCTTTTAAACAACCATCATCTCGAGCCTACAATATGAGCCTGCTCAATCCTTCCTCAACCAGTAGAAAAATAAGCGAAGACAACGAGAAACCTTGCCTCAGACCTCGCTAACAACTAAAGAAACCTGTGGGAGAATCGTTAACCAAGGCACAATTTTTTGCAAAAGTAATACAACTTAGTATCCATTGTGTCACTTCCACTGATAGACCCACTTGAAGGCAATATAAGTTTCAAGAAGGAAGAATTCACCTGATCATATGCACCATTGAATTAACTTTAGAAGAGTCTATTGTGCCACTCCAACGACATCAAATATAAGTCTATCATTAAGAAAACCGACTTGTTCCTATTACAGCTGCAACTTTTGCCCCGAAATTTTTTTTTTTAGGGTCCCCCCCTTTTATTTTTTAGTATCTAAATAGCCTAGGAATGTTTTAATTTT
Organism: Pseudotsuga menziesii; assembly: GCA_001517045.1. Taxonomy (NCBI): domain Eukaryota; kingdom Viridiplantae; phylum Streptophyta; class Pinopsida; order Pinales; family Pinaceae; genus Pseudotsuga; species Pseudotsuga menziesii. The sequence continues at coordinate 337,001 of LPNX011080110.1, forward strand.
ACCAAAGTTTGCCCAGGGCTCAGCTGTTTTTTGAAAAAACTTAGTTTTTTTTTGCATGTCCCTATCGGATGTCTAGTTGACTAGTCTTCCGATACAACGGAGGTATAGTCAACTATCTTTCCGATGTGTTTATCGGAAGCCTTCCAAAGTCTGAGCCGCTGTATCGGGAGTCGGTATGTGTGTGATCTCGGAGCTAGTTTGCCGACGTTCCGACGTTTTAGTGTAAAGCAGATCCAATGAATCGGATGTTCGTTCAACTATCGTTTTCCGATGTTCGACGTACGGTAAAGTTGGCATTTTCATCGGCGGTGTTGTTTTTCGGAATAAACTAAAGGTTTTAGTTTGTCCACCATTCGACGTTGTGGAGGGTTAGTATTGAGTCGATCCGAAGCTTAGTGATGTCCCCNGAAGAGTTAGTTTCCCCGATCTTTGATGTGACCTTCCCATATACAACTACCGGGTGGGTAGAGTTGTTCCCGTTCGACGTTGCGGATGCGTTCGAGGCTATAGGTCCGACGTTGGGGTTAAAGTTTTCCTCGCTAGTTTTGCAGCTCTCGGTCGAGGTTTATATAAGGCCGTTTTGGGCTTCTTACCTGTCATTCTCACCGTGGAGCCATCCAGTCTCGCGCACGCAGCTGTCGATCTCCTCTACGCTCGCAGCAATCATCTCCTGTCCAAGTCGACCGTCACTGCATTGCCAGGTAGGATTCGTTCATGATTTTGTCTTATGTTTGGATTATTTTTTTTGTTAAAACCGCCGAGGTGGATAGGTTTAGGTTTTCTACGAGAGGGTAGGGTTTTGCGTTTTTCGTGGTTTTCCTGCGGTAAAACTTCCTTTATTTTGAGTGCGGCTTGCTTATTTGTGAACTTTTTCATTATTGGCCGGTTAGGTTTCCACCCAAGCCTCTGTGCAGCCATGAGTGCGCTATCGACAGTTGTGTGGAAGTTTAGGGCACAATGTAGACGAGTGCTTCGCCGTCTGCACCATATTGTTCTTGATTGCTCCGGTTTTAGCCTAGGGTCATATAGTCATGTTTTCTTTGGCGGTATATAATAATATATTTCCATGGGATACAGGAGGGCCGCGTAGCTATAGGGTTTTGAGGTTTTGTTTGAGTGAACAGGCGGTATAATCTTTTTCCCTATCGAGATGCACATATAGATTTTAGGAGGTTGGAAGAGGTCAAGATTTAAGCTAACAGAGTTTAGCAGATTTGGGGGCAGAAATTTTTTACATGTCCTTTTGTTTAAGAAGTCTCTCATTCAGAGAAACTATGGGATAATAATAATGTTCAATATGCATATAGATGAAATGGTAATATTTGGTTGCTTTATTTTCTTCTCATTACAACTGATTTCTAGAGATAAATAGACTGAGATCTTGTTGTGTAATGGCTACAGGTAAATTATCAACACAACAATATGCCGAGAATAGAAGAATAAGAAAAGAAATGGGCAGTTGAAGAAGCAACAAAGAAGATTGAAGAATAAAAGAAAAGAAAAGAGCAGCTGAAGAAGCAGCAAAGAAGATTGAAGAAGAAAAGAAAAGAAAAGAAGATGATGAAATATAGAAAAAACAGACAGAAAGTGAAGGGTTCAGATTAGAAGGTGTCCAAAAGGAAAAACATCAAGCGGAAGAGACAGCGGAAGGATCGAGAACATAGACATTAGAAGGACAAGATCCTACTGATCAAGAACAGGCTCAGTCTGATATTAACCCATTAGAGCCTGTTGTTCCTTCTAGTAGTACAGTAGGAGAAGGTTCAGGGTCAATTTATAGAGTGGATTTAATTCCTTTCATGCCCACTGAAGGGGAGGAAGTGCCGGATTTTAACACTATCTTTTATGACAAAGACAAAAAGAGAATTGTCAAGAGAACCGAGAAGAAAGTGGACACTGGGGGTAAGCCAGGAATGATGGTGACCGATAAGACAGTGGTCCACGGTACACACAAAGATCAACGATTAATAGTGAGGGCTGGCATATCTCTAACCCTAGCCACTGAGGATAATGTGGACAGAATCATGACAGACTTAGAATAGTCTCAGAAAAGGATCACACACTTGAAGGAGAATTTGAAGAAAGAAAGGAGCGAAAGTCAAAGTTTGAAAAGGAAGTATGAGGATATGATCAGTGAAGTTAAGGTATCAAAGGAAGAATGTCAGACTTTGGAGGTCGAGAAAGATGCTTTGGTAATGTCTACAGGAAATACAGAGAAGAATTCCCAGACCACCTTGTCAGAGTTTGGAAAGCTACAGTAGCAATATCAGAGTTTGGAAGCCGAGAGGGATAAGCTTAGGTTATTAGTTGAAGAATTAGATAAGGAAAAGGGTAGATTGGAAGGTAAAGTGACATAGCTGGAAGTGCAGAAGACCATCACAGAAGGAAAGGCTAAGCTATACGAAACTCAGATAGTAGCCTTGGAGGATCAAAAAAATTCACTAGCAGCTTCACTAAAGACAACTATGGAACAAAAGGTTGATATTGAGCCTTTAAAGAAGCACGCCCTTATGCTCCGAAAGAAGATTCATCAAATGCATCTGCAGATGGTTGAAGAAAGATTTAAAGTTCAACACATTGACATCAGATTAGAGGAAATTGTAAGTATTACTTCTTATTTTTTGGATAGAACACATGATATCCTAGAAACTCTTCAGGGAAGGATGACATGGTTAGAAACGAACAAGGAATCTCCCACAGATATGGCTGTCAAAGATTTGGAGACGTTAAAGCTGGAATACGAGCTAATCGAGTTTGCTAGCAAGGCAGGAGAAGAATTAAGAAAGACAAGTGAAGAAAACAAAGAATGCATGTGCTGAATTTTGTAGGAGAGTGTTCCTAACTTATAATCGTTGTTAGACCTCGGCTGTAAAGAGATTAGAAGTGCTTTTAGAGCATGAAATGTTTTTGAAACAATTACAAGAGAGCTGCAATTAAGATGAATAGACCATTCAGCAAGTCCAGGAGTTAGATGAAAATATACTTAACACTGAAATATCACATGCAGCTGTGAGCATCCACTTGCTGGAAGACCATATGCGTTTGGTTTCTGCCAAGATAGTGGGTGTAAAAGCCCAAGCTGCTCAACACGAAATTACTATCATATTTCTCAAACCTTTAGGCTTTGAGAATATAGCAGCAGAGACAAATGTGTGAAGAAAGTTTATGAACGAGCAAGCTGGACCCTCTTAGATGGACTGTCTAGCACTTTAATAAACAATGTAATATATTGTATTTATCTTTTTGTTCACAAGCTAGAAGACATAATTTTGAATGGGAAAGGTTGAGGAAGCCCAAAAGACAACGAGGGCAGCTCAAGAGTTTTTTGCTTTTTGTATAAATATAGGCAAGCTTGATGTATGAAAGGACCTTTTTTCAGACTATCTTTGTGCAAAATTATTGTAAGAACTATTTCATCTTATAATAAAGAGTTATATTTTTTGAGCTGGAGAAAGCACTGTGGGGTTTCAAATACTTGACTTGGACTGGTTGGATGTGAACTATTTCCGTTTCAGCTTGTTTCCATGAATTGTGAGACCATTCTAACTTATGAATTCTTTCCTGTTTTGAATGTGCTCTTGTTTATTTCTGTGAAATTTCCACAATCATATTTGAGTAATGAATGTTTTAATTAGCAATGAGCTATCTCTTTGTTCATCTTTCTATTGATGTACATATATTCAGAAATATTGACAGCTATTTGTAATGTTCTTTATACATGTTATACAATACATTACTCAGCGTTAATTACAGTATTGCTCCATAGGGATAGGTTAGAGAGTTTTAGTTAGTTTTTCTTTGTTTATGATTTAGAAGCGAGAGAGGTAAGACGAGAGGTAAGAACCTGTGCATCACATTGTGACACTCCTCGTTATCTCTATCATCTGCATTTAGTTAGGCACTTGCACATCATACACAAATAAAAAACTAACAAATACACCTAAACGGTGGATCGAGACACAACTAGTAAAATAAGTTTTAACCGTTACTTGACCTACGGTAGCCGGACCGTAAACCGGACAAATTCCCCATACCAAACAATAACGAGCTAATTGGGAACGTTTATTGGGGAGAATCCCTACTGTTGTTACCTGGGATTTTCCAGGCCTCAATAGTTTTGGCTCTAGAAGGAGGGCCACCAGTGCATGGCTGGCCGAGGAAGTACACTTTCTCGAGATTACTCCACCGGTGACAGTTTTGAAACTAGTTTACCTCATAAACCCACTCCTGAATAATTAGGAAAGGGGTATCTCTATCCCATTGATAACGAAGTGGTTGAAGATTTAAGGAGGATTACCAGGGCATATGCGAAAAATATTGGAGGGTTACCTATTATCTCTGTTCTGCCTAGAAGAGAGTATCAGAAGAAGGACCGTCCTCAATTGGAAGATTCAGTGTTTGTAGAAGATCTTGAAGAGTTGGTAGAAACAATCTTACAAGAAGTTGACCAACCTTTGGATCAGTTGGGACCAGATTCCCCTCACTGTTCACCTTTCTAGACGCCTGTTCAGTCCCCACTTCATACTCCACTCAGAATCATGGCCAATGTGAATGTCAATCAGCCACCTCCACATCCTGCTTGGAGAGCTAGATCTCCTTTAAACCTGACACCTCCGTTGCATGATATGCCTCAGAGTTTTGACAAAATTTTACCCAAGTTTGAACCCAGTGAAGGAATCCTTGTAGATGATCACTTGCAGAGTTTTTATCTGGATTTAAAAGGTCTACAAGTAACAGAACATGAAGATGTAGTTTGCAGATTATTCTTGCACACCCTGAAAGGGAAAGCAATTTCATGGTATTTTTCCCTACCAACAAAATCAATCACAAATTGGAATATTTTTGAGAAACTAATACGGAATCCAAAAAACTCATGCAGCTTTAATGAAAGGATTGATTGCCTTAAAGAAAGAAAAAAGATAGAGAGTACATAATTTTACTCAGAGGTTTTCTGCATACCTGAATAACTTCAGTGCAGCTGATAAACCATCCGAGCATGCTCTAATTGAGTATTATACCTTAGCCCTCGGGCTTGATCTAGCCATGTTTGCCAAAATATCAGTTAAGCCCCCTTTGGTAGATACTTCTGAAGAAGCTGAGAAGGTAGAGGCAAAATTGGAGAGTATAGAGAACTATCCTACGCAGTCAGATGAAAGAACTTATGGAAACAAAAAGCCATTATTATTAACTAAACCTAAGGATGAATGATCACAGGAGTTAGATGGGGTGGTAAAGATGATGCAAAAGTTATCAAACCGGGTGATTGATTTAGAAAATGAAAAAGAGGCTCATAAATAATACAAGCCTTATTATAAAAAAAGAGAAGATAACAGTGAACCTAAACCCCCTCCACACAACCCTTCAACAATGAATTTGACTGATGTAGGAATGGATAATTTTTGCACTTTCCATCAACAACCTCTTTCTAAGAAAATTTGCCCATAGTGGATTAATTCTATGACATTAGTAACGAACCAATTATTGGATTCCAAGTTGACACAAACCGAGGAAGTGAAAGGGAAAGATAACGAGCCTACAGAAACACAAGAGGAAGACACCTTGGTTTTATGGGACTGTGGGTCTATGTTCAACATAGAAGATGAAGAGCTCCCTGACAAAGAAGAAACATCAGAGACAAATGTCACAACGATAAGTCAGAATACATTAAAAGAAGATAGCTTGATACTTCCAAAGATCAAGAAACTCCAAGAGAACATGAAGAGTAATACTTCAATTGTTAACATACTTGAGTTTCTCATTTCAAACCAGAACCCTAAGAAAGTCAATGCACCTATAAAGCCTATTGAAAATAAAACTGAAAATGTCAAGAAGAATCGGGATGAACATGAGATGGGATATGACATTGTGGAAGACATTAAAAAGGCTAAAGCAAATATCTCATTGTTTGAAATTTGCAATCTACCTCAGCAGAAATAAAATATTTTGAAAGCACTTGAGACACCCGAGAAGGAGCCTCCCATTGACAACCAACATGAAGAAGAAATTGGTGAGGCGAGTTTAGGAGGAAAATCTAAGTATAAAACTCCAGCATTTCTTCTACCCTTTGATATTTTCAACTATAATGTGCATAACTGTTTAGTGGACTTAGGGGCATCGGTCAGTGTCATGCCCCTTTCAGTTTGCAAGCAAATCAGTGGTCAACCTAAACCAACCACTGGCCAAGTTCTTCAACTAGACAGAACAACAATAAAAGTAATAGGAGAAATGGAAGATGTTCTGATTCGTTTATCTGCAGATGAGAGGGTATGTCAGTACATAGACATTGTCGTAGTAGATATCCCGGATGCTTATGGTTTGGTTTTGAGCCGGGATTGGTAAGCAAGGTTAGAAGGATATTTTGCATCAGATTGGTCACATTTGTGGTTTCCTTTTAAGGGATGTCAAAATTAGATAAAAGTGTTAAGAGAGCCTCAAATGAAATATAATGTAACTCAGTTGGAGGGAAAAAATGAACTAGTAAACTCTGTGTTGGGAAATTATTTTCTTGAACTGGAACCAGGAAATTACCAAGCTGAAGAAGCCAACAGTATACCTAATATCCAGCCTGATCTCCTTTGATTTTCGCGGGATGATGAGTTTGGTTGTAACATAGTAGATTTAGTTTCGGATGTAGTTAGAGATTCAAATTCAGTAGGAGTAGAAAGTTTTTGGATTCTTTATTTCAATGGTTCTAAAACATTGGAAGGATTAGGAGTTGGCTGTGTCCTGATTGATCCAGAAAAAAATAAACATTTTCTTTCATGTAAGTTAGAATTCGAATGCACAAATAACACAGCCGAATACGAAGCACTAGTTCAGGAACTTAAAAAAGCAATAGAATTAGAAGCAAAAAATCTGAAAGTATATGGAGATTCTGAAATCGTTGTTAAACAAATTTGGAACAAAATACATTCTTTTGAAAGCTTACCAAAATGAATTTTGGGATTTACTGATAAATTTTCATGCATTCAATATTGTGTCAATTCCTAGATTAAAGAATGCAGCAGCTGACTTATTAGCTACCTCAGCTGCAAGATTAGTACTTTCGAATAATAGATGCTCTATTGAATTTCTTTTTAGGCCTTCTGTTCCAGATAACATCACAAATCTAAGGGTTTTTGACAATGATCAGCAAATCTTGGAATGTTTAATGAATGATGATACTTTCAAAGGGGCAATAATAGATGACGAAGAACATCAAGCATAATTACAGCATGGAAATTTCATTCCAAAAGGATCTGAGGACTTTGGAAGAGATGTTTGATTTATACAACAAATTCAGAAAGCCAGTGAATGTCAAGACTCATAGCTCGTCTTTACAATTTGAGCTGATGAATCTAGGGAAAAAAGCTGAACCCAAATATGTAAATTTGGGGAAATGTTGTTCACCCGGTGAGAGGAGTAAATTCATCAGCTTATTCAGACAATATAAGGATGTATTTGCTTGGAATTGTGAAGACCTAAAGATGTATGACACTAAAATTATACAGTATGCGATTCCAATCAAGGTTGGAATCAAACCTTATCATCAGCCTCTGAGGAAAATGCATCCAATTCTAGAACCCCTAATTCAAAGTGAGGTGAAAAAGCTGCTAGATGCTAAAATCATATTCAAAGTCAGACATTCAGAATGGGTCTCTAATTTGGTACCAGTGTGAAACAAGTCTGGAGAGATCCAACTTTGCGTAGATTTCAGAAATCTTAACCATGCATCAGATAAAGATAATTACCCTCTCCCACCCATGGAACAAATACTACAAATGGTCTCAGGTTTCGAACTGTTCTCTTTATTGGATGGATTTTTCGGTTACAATCAAGTATTAGTAGCAGAAGAGGACAGGCTCAAGACCAATTTCAGAACCAAGTGGGGAAATTTTGTGTATAGGAGGATGCCCTTTGGACTTATCAATGCTGGAGCAACTTTCTAGAGGGATATGGATATAGCTTTCCGTGGTTTGATTGGCCGTATTGTCATGGTCTATCTAGATGATGTTACAATATTTTCAAAAAAGAGAGAAGAACACACTTTTCATTTGAAATATATTTTTGAGCGTTGCAGGAAATATGGCATTTGATTAAATCCTAAGAAATGTGTGTTGGTAGTCACAGAAGGAAAGCTATTGGGTCATGTCATTTCTAAAAAAGAGATCTCCATAGACCCAGAGAGGATTAGAGCCATAGAACAGACCCCTTTACCCCATAATAAAAAATGTATGCAATCTTTTATGGGGACAATCAATTTTGTGCGAAGGTTTGTACCAGATTTTGCTCAAATCGTTAAACCTTTACAGCAAATGGTCAAACAAAGTGTGCAGTTCAAATGCACTGATGTGGAGAAGAATGCATTCAACAAGATCAAAACATCTGTTTCTCATGCACCATCACTCAAAAGTCCAAATTTTGAAAAGGATTTTATTCTGTACACTTTCGCTTCTGATGATTCGTTAGCAGTTGTGCTTACACAGAAAGAAGATGGGGGAGATGAGTACCCCATATAATTTATGAGCATTGGTATGCAAGGGGCTAAATTGAATTATCCTGCGGTTGATAAACAAGCTTATGAAGTTTTTAAGGTGGTAAAGCAATTTAGGCCATACATACTTAAGAATCTCACCAAAGTAATAGTCCCACACCTAGCAATATGATCCCTTTTTGTATAGAAAGAACTGGGAGAAAGAAGAGGCAACTGGGTGACTGCTTTGCAAGAATACGATCTTGAATTCAAACCAGAAACTATAGTTAAAGGACAAGGAATTTGTAAACTAATGACTGAGGGTCAAAACAATGAAGATAGCAGCTGGGATAATGAAGCCGAACTACACATGGTGGATGTATGTCCTCTATTTACAGCTCCAGACTCCTAGTATCAGGATTTGGTTCATTATTTTCAAGAAGGATATTTGTTGGAGCATTGGAGTCCTAAGCAAAGAAGGGCATTAGGCCTGAAATCAGTCTGATATCATATTATTGATGGAGTGCTGTTCAGAAATAACTACGATGGAGTCTTTCTTAGATGCTTGGAACAAGAAGATGCAAAGAAGGTTGTAGCAGAATTACATGATGGACCTGCTGGAGGTCACTTCTAGGGAGACACAACAGTAAATAAGATACTCAAAGCTGGATATTATTGGCCAACATTGTTTAGAGATGCTCATGCTCATGTTATAAAGTGTGATACTTGCCAAAGAAGCGGTGGGAGACAAGCTAAAGCAGCAGGACCATTGAAACCATTGATTATATCAGAACCATTTGAACAATGGGGAATCGACATTATTGGAGAAATAAATCCAAATTCCTCATTGCAGCATAAGTATATTCTGACGGAAACTGATTATTTCATCAGATGGATAGAGGCATTTTGTTACGAAAAGTAAACAAGGATGCAGTTATGGATTTCTTGCAGAACCACATTATGACTAGGTTTGGGGTTCCAATTTCCCTGGTTTTTGATAATGCTTCTTATTTCTCATCTATTAGATTAACTGCATTTGCTAATGAAAGAGGAATTAAGCTACACTATTCTGCAAACTACTACCCACAAGGAAATGGTTTGGCAGAATCCACAAATAAAAATTGGATTAGAATTTTAAACAAAACAGTGATAGAGAATCAAAGGGGATGGCATCTAGCTTTACCTATTGGACTCTGGGCCGATAGAGTCACACCAAAGAACTCCTTAGGTGTGTCACCCTACACTCTTGTCTATGGGAAAGAAGCTGTCCTCCCTCCTAATATTTTGTTGCCATCTTCCATACTAGCCCAAGAGTCTAGGGGTACTGATAATGAAATTCTACAAATCCGAATTTATAATCTACTGAATTCAAAAGAGTCTAGGTCCAAAGCCCGAGAAAGGTTTAAGCATCAACAAGAAATGGTGAAATGTTGGTTTGACAAACACAAAGCTGGGAACAAAGAATTTGAAGTAGGCGATCTGGTTCTTAAGTGGGATCACCCGCATGATGAGAAGGGAAAGCACACTAAATTTCAACAACTATGGGTAGGTCCTTTTTGGATTGTGGCGAAGCTAGGCCCCTCGAATTACAAGGGTGGGAGGAGAACTTACCAATAAATGGTTTAGTTCTCAAGCCTTATTTTTCTTAATGGTTTTTGATTTGTGTTTTCTTGTACATAAATAAATGATTTGATTTGTTTGCTTACTTTAGATTAGTTTTAGTTGTTTGCTTTTATTTGCTTAGAGTTTTGATTGCAGGTGGAGTTTGGTTTGTTTATGTTTCAATAAATCAACATGAATTTTGGGCTTTTGGAGTTCATCAGAGTTCCGGATAAACTGAAATCTTTGATCAAAGACTGCCTACTATTTATGCTTACAATGCTTAAAGATTCTTCAAGACTAGCATATCTTTCTAAATGGATTATGAACACATTTGAAGTCCTACTCAATCTCGATGAAATAACTAAGGATAGAAAAGTCCAGAGTACTATTTTGAGGCTCCATTCATCTCACATTAAAAGCTGACCTAGGGGGTAACAACAAAAGACCTATGGAAAGGATGCAAGGTAAACAGTGTATTATATTTAAATGATCCCATCCCATAAATTGAAAGCCAAAAGGATAATAAGAGTCAAAATATCCTAAAAAACAATATGTATCAAAAACACATACTTGACCACATCAGTATGAATGAGATTGCCAAATTTCTTCTCCAACCGTGAGTTAAAATTAAAATATCACTTACACAAAAGGACACTATGGATAGAGGAGCCTGAATTAAAATTAAGAAAGAAAACAATCAGGAGGAATCAAAAGGACTAAAGTCCAGAAGCATAAAAAAGTGCAAATTGGCATGGGAATGAGGAACAAATGGATATATCTATTTACCATATGTTACGATCCTGTGGTGTCTAAGTTGGAAACCACCCAAAGGCAGAGGTAAAATAAAACTCATATCTTCAGCCTCAGAAGAGTTATCTAGACTTTGAAATTCTGGTTCCCCTTCCTAAACTTGGACTATCATCAATGACTAAAGTTCATAAATTTTGCATTTTGGAATCCAAATATCTTGAAGAAACCTAATAAAATGATATCACCAAAACAGTCTGTTATATCAAAGAATAAGTTGTTCAGAGATCTGTGTCCGCCAGGTAGTCGCCAATTGTTGCAGCTGCAACTTTTTCCCTGAAAAATTTGAGTTTTAGGGTCCCCCCCTTTTATTTTTTAGTATCTAAACGACCTAGGAATGTTTTAATTTTACCAAAGTTTGCCCAGGGCTCAACTATTTTTTGAAAAAACTTAGTTTTTTTTATGCATGTCCATATCGGATGTCTAGTTGACTAGTCTTCCGATACAGCGGAGGCATAGTCCACTATCTTTCTGATGTGTTTATCGGAAGCCTTCCAAAGTCTGAGCCGCTGTATCGGGAGTCGGTATGTGTGTGATCTCGGAGATAGTTTGTCAAAGTTCCAACGTTTTAGTGTAAATCAGATCCGATGAATTAGATGTTCATTCAACTATCGTTTTTTGATGTCCGATGTATGGTGAAGTTGGCATTTTCGCCGGCGGTGTTGTTTTTCAGAATAAACGAAAGGTTTTAGTTTGTACGCCATCAGACGGTGCAAAGGGTTAGTATTGAGATGATCCTAGGCTTAGTGATGTCCCCGCTGATACCGAAGAGTTAGTTTCCTCGATCNAAAGGGTTTAGTTTGTACGCCATCAGACGGTGCAAAGGGTTAGTATTGAGATGATCCTAGGCTTAGTGATGTCCCCGCTGATACCGAAGAGTTAGTTTCCTCGATCTCTGATGTGACCTTCCCGTATACGACTACCGAGTGGGTAGAGTTGTTCCTTCCGACGTTGCAGATGCGTTCGAGCCTATACGTCCGGCATTGGGGATAAAGTTTTTCCCGCTAGTTTTGCCGCTCTCGGTCGAGGCATTTTGGGATTCTTACCTATCATTCTCATCGTGGAGCCATCCAGTCCCACGCATGCAGCTTTCAATCGCCTCTACGCTCACAGCAGTCATCTTCTGTCTAGGTCAACCATCACTGCATTGCCAGGTAGGATTCAGTCATGGTTTTCTCTTATGTTTGGATTCTTTTTGTTGTTAAAACCACCGGGCTGGATACGTTTAGGTTTTCTACGGGAGGGTAGGGTTTTGCGTTTTTCGTGGTTTTTTTGGAGTAAAACTTCCTTTATTTTGAGTGCGGCTTGCTTATTTGTGAATGCTTTCATTATTGGCTGGTTAGGTTTCCACCCAAGCCTCTGCGTAGCCATGAGTGCGCTATCGACAGTTGTGTCGACGTTTAGGGCACAGTGCAGAAGAGGGCTTCACCATCTGGACCATGTTGTTCTTGATTGCTTCGGTTTTAGCCTAGGGTCAGATAGTCATGTTTTCTTTGGCGGTATATTTCCATGGGATACAGGAGGGCGATGTAGCTATAGGGTTTTGAGGTTTTGTTTGAGAGGACAGGCGGTATAAGATTTTCCTTGGTCGAGATGCACATATAGATTTTAGGAGGCTATAAGAGGTCAAGATTTAAGCTAACGGAGTTTAGCAGGTTTGGGGGCATAAATGTTTTGCAAGTCCTTTTGTTTAAGAAGTCTCTCATTCAGAGGAACTGTGGGATAATAATAATGTTCAATATGCATATAGATGAAATGGTAATATTTGGTTGCTTTATTGTCTTCTCATTACAACTGATTGCTAGAGATAAATAGACTGAGATCTTGTTGTGTAATGGCTACAGGTAAATTATCAACACAACAATATGCCAAGAATATAAGAAGAAGAAAAGAAACGAGCAGCTGAAGAAGCAGCAAAGAAGATTGAAGAAGAAAAGAAAAGAAAATAAGAGGATGAAATGCAGAAAAAGCAGATAGAAAGTGAAGGGTTCAGATTAGAAGCTGTCCAAAAAGAAAAATAGCAAGCAGAAGAGACAGTGGAAGGATCGAGAACAGAGACATTAGAAGGACAAGACCCTACTGATCAAGAATAGGCTCAGTCTGACATTAACCCATTAGAGGCTATTGTTCCTTTTAGTAGTACAGTAAGAGAAGGTTTAGGGTTAATTTCCAGAGTGGATTTAATTCCTTTCATGCCCATTGAAGGGGAGGAAGTGCCGGATTTTAACACTATCTTTTACGACAAAGAAAAAAAGAGAATTGTCAAGAGAATCGAGAAGAAAGTGGAAACTGGGGGTAAGCCAGGAATGATGGTGACCGATAAGACAGTGGTCCATGGTACACACAAAGATCCATGATTAATAGCGAGGGCTGGGTAGCTCTAACCCTAGCCACTGAGGATAATGTGGACAAAATCATGACAGACTTAGAATAGTCTCAGAAAAGGATCACACAGTTGAAGGAGACTTTGAAGAAAGAAAGGAGTGAAATTCAGAGTCTGAAAAGGAAGTATGAGGATATGATCGGTGAAGTTAAGGTATCAAAGGAAGAATGTCAGACTTTGCAGGCCGAGAAAGATGCTTTGGTAATATCTGCAGGAAATACAGAGAAGAATGCCTAGACCACCTTGTCAGAGTTTGGAAAGCTACAATAGCAATATCAGAGTTTGGAATCCGAGTAGGATAAGATTAAGTTATCAGTTCAAGAATTGGATAAGGAAAAGGGCAGATTGGAAGGTAAAGTGACAGAGCTGGAAGTGCAGAATACCACCACAGAAGGAAAGGCTAAGCTATACGAAACTCAGATAGTAGCCTTGGAGGATCAAAAGAATTCACTAGCAGCTTCATTAAAGACAAATATGGAACACAAGGTTGATATTGAGCCTTTAAAGAAGCATGCCCTTATGCTCCGAAACTTAGATTCATCAAATGCAGCTGCAGATGGTTGAAGAAAGATTTAAAGTTCAACAGATCGACATCAGATTAGAGGAAATTGTAAGTACTACTTCTTATTTTTTGGATAGAACACAGGATATCCTAGAAACTCTGTAGGGAAGGATGACATGTTTAGAAACGAACAAGGAATCTCCCACAGATATGGCTATCAAAGATATGGAGATGTTAAAGCTGGAATATGAGCTAATCGAGTTTGCTAGAAAGGCAGCAGAAGAATTAAGAAAGACAGTGAAGAAAACAAAGAATGCATGTGCTGAATTTTGTAGGAGAGTGCTCCTAACTTATAATCGTTGTCAGACCTCGGCTGTAAATAAATTAGAAGTGTTGCCAGAGCATGAAATGTTTTTGAAACAATTACAAGAGAGCTGCAATGAATATGAATAGGCCATTCAGCAAGTCCAAGAGTTAGATGAAAGGATACCTAAGACTAAAATAGCACATGCAACTGTGAGCATCCACTTGCTGGAAGACCATATGTGTTTGATTTCTGCCAGGATAGCGGGTGTAAAAGCCCAAGCTGCTCAACACGAAATTACTATCATATTTCTCGAACCTTCAGGATTTGAGAATATAGCAGCAGAGGAAAATGTGTGGAGAAAGTTTATGAACGAGCAAGTTGGACCCTCTTAGGTGGAATGTCTAGCACTTTACTAAATAATGTAATATATTGTATTTATCTTTTTGTTCACAAGCTAGAAGACAAAATTTTGAATGGGAAAGGTTGAGGAAGCCCAAAAGACAACGAGGGTAGCTCAAGAGTTTTTTGCTTTTTGTATGAATATAGGCAAGCTTGATGTATGAAATGACATTTTTTCATACTATCTTTGTGCAAGATTATTGTAAGAAGAACTATTTCATCTTTTAATAAAGAGTTATATTTTTTGGGCTAGAGAAAGCACTGTGGAGTTTCAAATGCTTGACTTGGACTGGTTGGATGTGAACTATTTCTGTTTCAGCTTGTTTTCATGAACTTTGAGACCGTTCTAACTTATGAATTCTTTCTTGTTATGAATGTGCTCTTGTTTATTTCTGCGAAATGTCCACAATCATATTTAAGTAATGAATGTTTTAATTAGCAATGATCTATCTCTTTGTTCATCTGTCTATTGATGTACATGTATTCAGAAATATTGACAACTATATGTAATGTTGTTTATGCATGTTATACAATACATTACTCAGCATTAATTACAATATTGCTCCCTAGGGATAGGTTAGAGAGTTTTAGTTAGTTTTTCTTTGTTTATGATTTATAAGTGAGAGAGGTAAGATGAGAGGTAAGAACCTTCGCATCACATTGTGACACTCCTCATTATCTCTATCGTCTACATTTAGTTAGGCACTTGCATATCATACATAAATATAAAACTAAAAAATACACCTAAACGGTGGACCGGGCCACAACCAGTAAAATAAGCTTTAATCGTTTCTTGACCTACGGTAGCCGGACCGTAAACCAGACAGATTCCCCATACCAAAAAATAACGAGCTAATTGGGAACGTTTATTGGGGAGAATCCCTACTGTTGTTACCTACGATTTTCCAGGCCTCAACAGTTCCATGGACATATATCTAGCTAGGAATGGATTGATGCAATTGGCAATTATTTTTTAAATTAACTTATATATTAGGTTACACAAGATATCGATTGAAAATCATTGAACGATGAATGGATATTTGATTTAGGAATTAACGCAATAAAATTTGCATTGACAACATGTTAGCACTATAGTTGAAAATTGTAGATTATTTGATTGAAGGGTTTGAAAATGTTCATATGTGAAAATTTGTGTGGAAGTGCTCTTTAGGCTAATGGGTGAGCATGATATTTCATTATGGGTCATTGGATGAAGAAAGGGGATTTGATCTACACTGGTTGATCGTTCTGCTATTTGAACATGAGTAAGAAATTGAGATATTCTCATCAGCAGAATGGAGGTAAAAGGAGTTAAATATCGATGATTCAAATTAAAGAAGCTGTAGATCAACGATGGTGAAGCATTCCAGAGATTGAAGAAGCAAGGCTAAAAAAAGTTTTGAAATTCAAGGAATGGGTTAACAGGTGGAAAGATTGGATGGACAGGATGAGAGCGGAGATAGATCTACGATTTGAAACAATTCTACGGATTGAACTAGTGTAGAGAAATTCCAAATTGAAATCCGCGGAAAGTGGTAGGGGCCACGTTGATCAACGACTGTGATTGTTATCGGGTTATGATCGACGGATAAGGTGCATTTCACGAATTGAAGTTGCTCGACTGATCAGGGTTGAAATGATTAGCGAAATGTTAAATCTCCCACAGTTTGACGGTTCTGTTGAAGGTAGGTTGCAGATTGATGGTTGATATTAATTCCTCCAAAGCAAGTTGTGAAAGGTGATGATCTAGGGTCTCAGTATTGATATATTTCACATGAATGGCTCAAATTTCAAAAAATAAAAAATCTATGGTGTAGATTGAAGGAGGTGCGCAATGTTTAATAAAGATAGAAAATTATAAAAACACCTACGTGGAGGTCAAAAGTTTGTTTTCTCTGAGCATTGGAATTGACGGTAACCCTGACTGTGTGCAAAGTGCCAGCGTGGATGAGTTTGAACACCGTGCTAATTGGCAAGGTAGACACCCTGAAACCTTCCAAGTACTTCTAAAAATGGATAAAATTGATGAGATAGAAGTGGTAGAAGTGACAAATAGTGAAAAATTAGGGGTTTCCTGTTAGAAGGGTGAGGAAAGATTCGAAGATAAGAATACTGAAGTTTTGGACACCATCTTACTAAATGAAACAATTGAGACAGCTAAAAGTAAATTGAAAATTCTTAAGGACCAGGGTAGTGACACCCATGGTGTTTTCAAGTCTTTCTTTTGTTTTTTCTCTAATGACCAGACCCCCAATTGCCCTGAATTTGTTGAGTGGTGTGCAAATAATTATTTTGCAACTGAAGAAGTCGTTATGGATAAACCTAAGTCTAGGATCCTTTTCCCTATTAATGCCTCTGTTATTCACAAAACCTTATTTGTCCTAGATGATTTTGTCCATTTATCCCATGAATACAAAGAAGAAAACATCATACATTTATTCCAAGAGTCTGTAGCCGAGAGTAAAGAAGCCATTTTGAAGTCATGTTCAAAGCCTGATAGTGAAGTTATGAGTTTATCCTACCCTATTGATCCGGTTTTGTTTAATGAATAAACCCAGCTATGTATAACTTTAGTCAGTCAATTTTTGGGGTTAGATACTAATGGATATGTTACAGTCACTATTGATTTTGTTGCTTGTCTTAAGTACTTGCCTAGTTGAGTTTGAATTTCCGGGTCAGTCTTTCCAATATTGTTGCCTTAAATTTGATGAGTTTATAGCTGAGAACAGTCATTCTTAGTTAGTCAACTTCCATGATATCAGAGTTTTCAGATTCCAGTCTTTTTTGCTGAAGATGTTTTTATCACACAATGAAGATAGCTTACAGTTTCCTGAATTGGTACTCATAGATGAAATGTCCTAGAATTATTGCAAGTTTATGAATTGTTTGATGGCAGAAATATATAGTATTTTATTTTAGGGAAGATTGTCGAGGGTATTGCCAGAGATGAAGGAAACATTGTAGCTTTCCCCTAGTAAAATGATAGGAGACTAGTTCCTTTCAAAAATTGAAACCATTACAAGATTATATGGATTTTTGAACCAGCCTTATATTCTTCCAGCCTTTCTGACAACTAGAATCTTTTCTTTGGAATTTCTTAGACAAAGGCTTACAGTTGAGGAAGAACACATTTAAACTTCAGGAAGAGTCTGGATTTTAAATTTTCTTGGGAGGAAGGGCCATATGTTGTCAAAAGTAGAGTTTCTTTACCAGTAATTGATAATCTTCTCAGAAGCATGGGGTTTTCTTTGGGAGCTGCTGTTAACTATGATCCACACCTAATAATATCTAAAAGAAGGCGGGTAAACAAAAACAAGCCTTTTGAACATACAGAAGTAGCTGGACTGTAACACCCCGGTTTTTGACCCCGTTTGCATTAAATATACACGATACATATATTGTAAATAATCATGGTGCGGAGCTAAAGGCCAAGGCCCCACCATCGATTTTGTTATGTTATGTTTCGGATTTGGAATTGTCACCGATGGTATATCGGGACATACGACATATATTAAATTGTGACATCATGTAAATGCGCATTTTAATTAAATAACCCAACCAGCTATGCTCACTGAACCTTAATTGAGAAGGGGCATGATTCCAGAGGATAAGGAGGGGGAAATGATGAACCTTGAGCCATGGGGGAAAAGCCATGCGTCACCACCCTTTTTTTTTGCTCATTTTCCCTTGTTTCATCCAACCACCACCGTAATTGTTCTGTTGATTAGTTGGGGCATCTATTGGCTGGCAGAAAGACCACTACTATGCCCACGCCTACTCCCACTCTCCACGACATGCGGATGGTCTATCCACTATGGGGATCGAGAGTCTGTTGGTTTTCCCCAGGCTGAGCGGAGTTAAAAGGAGCCGCGATTCATTGTTTGAGGTTCGGTTCTCCTCTTCCTCACCGATTGTTGGCCTGCGAACATGTTCAGTTCCCCTATGCCTCACGGATTTGTTGGCTTGCAGATTGAGTCTTTCCTCTGTTCACACAGAGTTTTGTGCCTTTTCCCACCATTATCAGACTGTGTATTGTTCTGTTATTTTCCATCGTTGAATTGTGGCTATGAATTCTTCGATAGTTTTATGGGTTGCACTTTTTTGTTTCTCACGCATATTTTGGGAGTCTGGTCTTTTTCCATTCCCAGTCTGGGTAAGTTTTCTTAGTGACTGCAGTGGGATTTGTGTGTTGTGGGCTCCTGGTTGCTCGTGGACTGTCATTTGCCAAGATTGATTGGTTGTGTTTTCCCCCTGTAAAATCTTGAATAGCTGTTTGGCTGCTTGCATGCAGTGGTTTTGTCCTCAGACTGCATTGGAGTGGTGAATGAGGGCTTGAGGTGCTAGATAAACCTGGTGGGTTGAGAACCACACAGACAGAGCTACTGAGCTGGATTTCTTCTCCACAACCCCTGAATAGCACTGGAAGGGAGATCAGGGTCTGAGGGACTGCGTTGCAAAGAAGGGACTGGTTTCCTTGTGTTGGGTGTGTGTGGGTGATCTAGAAGCCAGGATGGCTCTGGTGTTGGTGTCTGTAGCTCTTCAATGAGCTCACCAGCTTAGCATTTATCCTTTCCCAGCTTTTGGATGGCCTAATAAACCCAACTCGGTTGGCTTGGCTGATCTGATGTTCGCCTGATAAACTCAACTGTGTTGGCTTGGATAAACTGTGTACCTTTGTGGTGTTGTTATCCTTGGCTATGTGTAAGCTTGTTAGTTCCTTATTCCTTGTGGAATCATGCCCGGCTCAGGGGTGGCAGCGTTGCTGAGAGATTACGGAGAATGCAGGCCTATGGTTGGGTGAAACGTTGCAGCGACGTAGCTGGTTGCGGAACAAGTTCTTTATAAGATAAGTATTCTTTCCTAACTTGTGTCTGCAATCATATTTACCATTAATAAATGATGATACACATGTTAAATGCTGATCTATATATGCATGAGTGTTGATTGATATGTTTTTATTTCGTTGTGTATATGAATGATTATGCTTCGTAATATGTTTTATGTTTTTAAATATCATGTTTTAGCAAGAGATGTATGTATTTGTTCATGTCCATGGGGCTAGATGCCTAGATGTTTGATGTATCGTAGCATCCTCTTCTCCGGGCGGAGGGTTGGGGACGTTACAAAATGGTATCAGAGCCAACATTGCAACATGGGCTTGAATGGGCCATGAAAGATCAGATAGCAGAGGTAGGTTTCCTTCTGCTCAGCAGAGAGAGCAGAAAAATTTTGACAGGAAAATTCACCAAAATTTTCTAAGTGCCAGAATTGTCGGCTCATCGGAAAACTTAGTGACAAGTTTTTCCTATGCAGCGGAGCACTTAGTAGGAAGGCCACTCGACGGATAGTTGATCCGACGGCTGATGGGGCGGGAGACAGAGGAGGAAAATTCAGAAAATTTTCTAAGTGTTTTGACCGTTGGCACATCAGAACACTTAGACAGATGGATCGCCGATGCTTAGCTGATTGAGCGCTGCCGTTGCGGATGGCTAGACCACTATGCTTCCGACGGGTAGAGCCTCCGACTGCCGATGGCACAGAATTTCTGAAATTTTTCTAAGTGTTGACTTCATCGGCCATCGAAACATGTTAGGGGTATTCATTGCCGATGAACAACGGAAGGAATTAGTGGTTCAAGCGTCGCTATTGCGGAAGCCTAGCACACTAATCCTTCGATGGATATAGGTTTCGCTTACCGATGCCGCGATGGTGGTGTTTCAGTCGCCGATCAGAAGGGATCAAGGGATTGTAAACCCACCGTTGCGGATAGCTAGAGGACTATCCTTCCGACGGATAGAGCCTCCGACCGCTGACGCAGTAAAGAAAGTTCAAAATTTCTCTAAGTAATGAAATCATCGGCCATCGGAAGACGTTAGTGGTTTGTGCGCTCGCCGTTGGGGAAGCCTAGAAAACTAGTATTCCGATGAGGAAAAGTTTTGATTGCCGATGCCGATCAAGTTATGTTTCAGTTCGCCGACCGAAAATCATTAGCAGATTGGGCCGCCGATCGAAAAAGGATCGAAGTTGATATGTCACAGTTGTGGCCACATAAAGAACTGATCACCCTATGAGCATCCGAGTGCTGACAAAGTCGTGATCTGCGAAAGACATAGGAAGATTGTGGGCCGCCATTGCGGAAGCCGAAAAGACTAACCATTCGATACATAGGGCACCCGGCCGCTGACTCAACGGTTAGGAAGACGAAAGTAGACCAATGAATCCCTGATGAAACTCAAAATAGTAGACCACTGCAGGCCCGATACGACGGAAGGAAATATATGAGCAACTCGCCGACACAACAACATAAATTAGAGGTTTCAGCCGCCGAAACGCCGGGGAATTAGCTAGGAAGAGGTCCGATTGGGCCTAAGGAGATTTGGGTTTTTCAAAGGAACCTCTCAGAAAATTTTCAAGCAGTTTTTGATTGTCTTTCAGTAGGTTTTCAGTAGATTTCAGAAGATTATCAACAGTCATAGGGCTGAAAAGGAAGAGAGAAAAATTTTGTGTTTTAAGAAAAATTATGTTTTATAAATTTCCAGAAGAAGAAGGTAAGTAGTTTTGATTTATATTAATGAGATGCATCTAATATTTTGCTGCTAAAACATTGCAGAATTATAGACAACTTCCAAGAGCAGTCCTCCAGAAAGAATAGTGTGGTAAAGCAAGAGGTGGTTCAGTCATGAGAACCCATGATGGGTATGATGCTCAGGATTCTTACGAGTGAGTAGAAGATGCCATGGGAGAAAATGTCCATAATGGAAATGATGACATAGAGTCTAATGGAAGGAGATTCCAAAGGACACTGTCCGAGGTTGCAACCACCATGAGAAGCTTGGTTAAATCCCAAGAAGAGTAGCATTACTTGAATGCTGCCATATTGCAGAGTTTGACAGACTTGCAGAAAAAGATAGATTCTGGATGAGGTACATCAAAACCAGAAGGCAGTAAGATCAACACTAGGAGAAGAAGAATGACTTCTAGTGGATCATCTGGCTCTGAAGAATCTAGTGGAGATACAAGTTCATCTACTCATCAAAGGAAAATAAGAAGGCACCATAGGGATTGCTCTCGAGATGAATTTAGGAAAGCTAAACCTCCTACATTTAAATAAAGATGAGACAAGAGGTTGAAGCTTGGCTTCTTGATATAAATAAGTACTTTCAAGTGCAGGATTATTCAGGAAACATGAAGGCAAGAGTTTCCATATTCAATATGAATGGAAGAGCATCCATTTGGTGGGAACAATTCAAGTAAGTAAAGAATATTAGTGAAAGAAGACTGAAGTGGAAACAATTCAAGAAGTATTTCAGGTAGAAATACCTCTCTGACTGGTATTATGATGACAAGATTAAGGAGTTCCATGAGTTGAGATTGGGACAATAGACCATGGATGAATATGCAAATAAGCTTTTGGAATTGTTGAGGTACATCCAGTACATCAGAGATGAAAAAGTGAATATCCAGCGGTTTCGGAGTGGATTGCCTCAAGCTTACAAATATAGAATTGAGTTCTATGAACTGAGAACTCTTGAAGAAGCAATAAGGAAGGCTAGGTATTGCTATGAGCAAAGCAAAGGTAAACCTGATCACCATAAGGCATGGAAGGACAAGAAGAACGATAAGTTTGATCAAAGGAAGAAAGGTTTCAAACCTTCTAGATTCAGGAATAAGTAGAAGCAGCCATCCCAAGCTACGAGTAATCTAGTTGGAGTGACAGGTGGAAAGCCTAAATAGCCACATCAGAATAAAGGTCCACTCAAATGTTGGAAATGTGAAGGACCCCACTTGCGCAGATATTGTCCACTTGAGAATGAAAGTGCAAGGCCAACTTATAACATTCAGGGAGCAGAAACAATGGGTTAAGTAGCAAGGGCAGTCCCTAGAATTTATGCAGCACTGGAGGACCTCCAGGCATATCATCAGTCAACTGTGTTGAAGTTGCAGGTAAGATTGTTGAACAATTTGTTTCTATTTTGATTGACCTTGGTTCTACTCATAGTTATATCACTCCTAGGGTAGTGGAGATTTGTGCTTTTAAGAAGGTAAAGCATGGAAAATATTGGTTAGTTCATCAAGCCACTGGGACTAAGAGAAAGGTTAATGAAGTGGTAGAGAAATGTCCATTGGTTATGAATGGATTGACTACCTGTGTGGATCTGAATGTTCTACCGCTTGGTTCCTATGATGTTCTCATTGGAATGGACTGGTTAGAAGCTCACAAAGTGAAGCTTGACTGTTATAACAAGACTTTTGAATGCACGGATGAGGAAGGAAACCCAGTAGTAGTGAAAGGTATTCCCAAGGTAATTTTAGTAAGGCAGGTTTCAACAATACCGTTGAAGTAGTTATGTAGGAAATGTTTCTAGTTGTATGCAGCTCATATTCTGGAACCAACGAGAGGTGAAACTCCTATGTTGGAGGACTATCAGGTGTTACAGGAATTCAAGGATGTGTTTCCTAATGATATTCCAAGACTTCCTCCAAAGAGGGACATTGATTTCACCATTGAACTTGTGCCAGGAGTAGCACTAGTGTCTAAGACACCCTACAAGATGAGTACACTAGAGGTGCTAGAGTTGAAAATGCAACTGCAAGAGTTGTTGGAAAAGAAAAATATCCAGCCGAGTGTGTCTCCTTGGGGAGCACTGGTTCTGTTTGTAAAGAAGAAAGATGGTACACTCAGGTTATATATTGATTACAGACAGTTGAACAAGGTTACTGTGAAGAATAAATATCCTTTGCCTAGGATTGATGACCTCTTTGATCAAATGAAAGGAGCAAAGGTATTTTCCAAGGTTGACCTGAGGTCTAGTTACCACCAAGTAAGAATCAAGGATGAAGACGTTCATAAGACAACCTTCAGGACGAGATATGGGCATTATGAGTTTGTAGTGGTACCATTTGGTCTCACAAATGCACCAACTAAATTTATGTGCCTTATGAACAGTGTCTTCAACAAGTATTTGGACAAGTTTGTTCTTGTTTTCCTTGATGACATTCTTGTTTATTCTAAGAATGAGGAAGAACATGAAGAGCATTTGAGATTGACATTGCAATTGCTCAGGGAGCACTAGCTGTATGCAAAACTAAGCAATTGTGACTTCTACAGAGATAGAATTCAGTATTTGGGCCACATTATCTCAAAAGAGGGTATATCAGTAGACCCTGAGAAGATTGAAGCCATTATGAATTGGCCTACTCCAAGAAATGTGACAGATGTAAGATCTTTTATGGGACTTGCAGGATACTATAGGAGATCCATTGAAATATTTTCCAAGGTTGCACATGCCATCACTTCGTTGCAAAAGAAGGGGATAAAATTCGAATGGACTTCGAAGCATGAAGAAAGCTTCCAGTGGATGAAGAATCTCCTCACCAGTGCACCAGTCTTAAAAGTTGCAGATCTAGAAAAGGATTTTGTGGTATGTACCGATGCATGCGGACAAGGGCTTAGAGGAGTCCTTATGCAGGACAACCACGTGGTATGTTATGAGTCAAGAAATCTCAAAGAACATGAGAAGAACTATGCCACTCATGATCTCGAGCTTGCAGCCATAGTACATGCCCTCAAGATGTGGAGGCATTACTTGATGGGTAGAAGATTCGAACTAAAAACAAACCATTGTGGTCTAAATTATCTATTTGATCACCCTACTCTAAACGCTAGGCAAGCAAGATGGCTGGAGCTTTTATGTGAGTTTGATTTTGAAATCAAGCACATAAAAGGGAAAGAGAATAAGGTCACTGATGCACTCAGCAGGAAGGTACAGGAAATGCATGTGGCATCTCTTAGTATTTGCTAATCAGATTTGAGGCAACAGACTGTTAGTCATGTTGTCAGAGATGAATTGTATAAGCAGGTAAAGGACATTTTGCAGCAGCAAAGTCTTGAGAAGAAGTATGAGGGATATAAATTGGAAGAAGATGGACTTCTTACTTATAAGGGCGGAATTTATATTCCGAATATAGCAGATTTGAGGAGAGTTGTTATGGATGAACCCCATCAAGCTCCATATTCTGGTCATCCAGGATATTAGAAGACAATTGCTACAGCTAGAAAGCAGTAATTTTGGCAAGGATTGAAAAATGACATGGCTGAATACATTTCAAGGTGCATGAAATGTCAACAGGTAAAGGTTGAGCATAAACATCCCGCAGGTTTGTTGCAGCCTTTGCCAATTCTGGAATGGAAATGGGAAGTAATTTCCATGGATTTTATCACAGGATTGCTGATGACTTGGAGACAACATGACTCCATCATGGTTGTGGTAGACAAGTTGACAAAAGCAACACGTTTTATACCGGTGAAGTCTATGCACAAGAATGATGACATTGCAAAGATTTTTCATGAAGGAGATTTTCAAATTGCATGGATTGCCAAAGGCAATAGTTTCTGACAGGGATGTCAAGTTAACTTCCAATTTCTGGAAGGGGTTGTTTGCATATTTGGGTACAAAGCGAAACTTCAACACTGCATACCATCCTTAGATAGATGGGTAGACAGAGAGATTTAATCAGGTGCTTGAAGACATGCTTCGCATGTGCGTGATGGACAAACCAACCAGGTGGGAAGATTACCTGCACTTGGTAGAGTTTTCTTACAACAATGAACAATAGGCATCCTTGGGGATGAGTATGTATGAAGCTTTGTATGGAAGAAGGTGTAGGACACCGGTGACTTGGGATAACCCAGTGAATAGAGTTGTGCTTGGACCAGAATTGCTCAAGGAAATGGAGCAAGAGGTTGTAAAGATTAGGTAGAATCTGAAAGCAACACAGGACAGACAGAAAAGATATGCAGATAAGCATAGGATGAACAGAGCGTTCAGTGTTTGGGATCATGTTTACCTCAGAGTGAAAGTAAAGAAGATTTCCTTCAAGCTTGGAAGTTGTGTCAAGCTGTCACCTAGATATTGTGGGCCATTTGAAGTGCTTGAAAGACTAGGGCCTGTTGCATATAGACTTGCATTTCCTAATAGTAATAGAGATCATAATGTTTTTCATGTTTATTTGCTGAAGAAATATGTACATGATCCGAACCATGTGATAAATTGGGATGTGATTTAGGTGGAACCCGAGGGAGAGTTCCAAATCGATCCAATGCACATCCTTGACAAGAAGGTCACAATGCTCCAGAATTGAGCCATAGGGCAAGTAAAGGTGCAATGGGAGCACTACAGACCTGAAGAGGCTACGTGGGAGCTGGAGGATACCATGTGATTGGCACATCCATTTTTGTTCAATCCTGCGGAACATTGAGGCGGTACCAGTGTGGCATTTTGTTCAAATTTTGTAAAGCACTGAGGACAGTGCTATTGAAGGGGGAGGGGAATTTAACACCCAGGTTTTGACCCCATTTGCATTAAATATATATGATACATATATTGTAAATAATCATGGTGCAGAGCTAAAGGCCAAGGCCCCACCATCGATTTGGTTATGTTATGTTTCGGATTTGGAATTGTCACCGATGGTATATCGGGACATACGACATATATTAAATTGTGACATCATGTAAATGTGCATTTTAATTAAATAACCCAACTAGCTATGCTCACTGCAACTAAATTGATAAGGGGCATGATTCCAAAGGATAAGGAGGGGGAAATGATGAAACTTGAGCCATGGGGGAAAAGCCATGCATCACCACCCTGCTTGTTTTGCTCATTTTCCCTTGTTTCATCCAACCACCATCGTAATTGTTCTGTTGATTAGTTGGGGGCATCTATTGGCTGGTAGAAAGACCACTACTATGCCCACGCTTGCTCCCACTCTCCACGATGTGTGGATGGTCTGTCCACTATGGGGATCGAGAGTCTGTTGGTTTTCTCCAGGCTGAGCGGAGTTAAAAGGAGCCGCGATTCATTGTTTGAGGTTCGGTTCTCCTCTTCCTCATCGATTGTTGGCCTGCGAACATGTTCAGTTCCCCTCTGCCTCATGGATTTGTTGCCTTGCGGATCGAGTCTTTCCTCTATTCACACAGAGTTTTGTGCCTTTTCCCACCATTGTCAGACTGCGTATTGTTCTGTTATTTTCCATTGTTGAATTGTGGCTGACTTCTTCGATAGTTCTGTTGGTTGCGTTTTTTTGTTTCTCACGCATAGTTTGGGAGTCTGGTATTTTTCCATTCCCAGTATGGGTAAGTTTTCCCAGTGACTGCAGTGGGATTTGTGTACTGTGGGCTTAGGGTTGCTCATGGACTGTCATTTGCCATGATTGATTGGTTGTGTTTTTCCCCTGTAAAAGCTTGAATAGCTGTTTGGCTGCTTGCATGCAGTGGTTTTGTCCTTGGACTGCATTGGAGTGGTGAATGAGGGCCTGAGGTGCTTGATAAACCTGGTGGGTTGAGAACCACATAGACAGAGCTATTGAGCTGGCTTTCTTCTCCACAACCCCTGAATAGCACTGGAAGGGAGATCAGGGTCTGAGGGACTCCGTTGCAGAGAAGGGACTAATTTCCTTGTGTTGGGTGTGTGTGGGTGTCCTAGAAGCCAGGATAGCTCTGGTGTTGGTGTCTGTAGCTCTTCAATGAGCTCACCAGCTTAGCATTTAGCCTTTCCCAGCTCCTAGATGGCCTGATAAACCCAACTGTGTTGGCTTGGATGAACTGTGTACCCTCGTGGTGTTGTTATCCTTGGCTATGTGTAAGCCTGTTAGTTCCTTATTCCTTGGGGAATCATGCCCTGCTCGGGGGTGGCAGCGTTGCTGAGAGATTAAGGAGCACGCGGGCCTATGGTTGGGTGGAACGTTGCAATGATGTAGCTGGTTGCGGAACAAGTTCTTTATAAGATAAGTATTCTTGCCTAACTTTTGTTTGCAATCATATTTACCGTTGATGAATGATGATACACATGTTAAATGCTGATCTGTATATGCATGAGTGTTGATTGATATGTTTTACTTCCATTGTGTATATGAATGATTATGCTTCGTAATATGTTTTATGTTTTTAAATATCATGTTTCAGCATTAGATGTATGTATGTGTTCATGTTCATGGGGCTAGATGCCCGGATGTTTGATGTGTCGTAGCATCCTCTTCACCGGTCGGAGGGTCGGGGACGTTACATGGACTCAGAGAAGCAACTAACTGGGAATATTATCCTAACAAATCCCCAGATAATATCAGCATGGAACAAGACTTTGTCTCATCCATGCCTAGAAATAATTCTCCCCGAATGGATCTTTCTAATATAGTTGCAGTTGCTGGTAATATTTCATCATTAATAAGTTTTTCAGGAAATTCAAAGAAGAGAGAACATTCATGTTTCATGGACACTGAAGAAGTAAACACTGCTAATAAACCAAAGAAGCATACAATTGGACAAGAAGGACAAATGGTACAAGTGAATAAAAGCAGTGTGAAAGGTAAACATAATCAAGGAAAATCCAAAGCAACTGGGCCGAAACTTCAGGAATATGTATTTGATGGAGTAACTCCAAATAAGTATAAATAAAAAGAGGAGTGGTTGAGTACATACAGGGGAATGGCTGATAAAACCTTTGATGAAACAACAAAATTATATAAAGAGGTGAGACAATTGTCAAAGCCAGATGTAACTCTAAAACTGTAAGGGATCATGCCAAAGATACCCTGAGTTTAACCATGAGTGTTGGTAATAAGGTGTCATAGGTGAATGTAAGCTTAGAGAAAATCTCTACTATAGATATAATACACTTTCACAGAGAAACAAATGATATCATATATACAAGATTGATTAAATCTACATTACAGGTGTCTAAGCTGGAGTCTAATGAAAAGAAAGTTCGGGACCTCCTACGGAAAGAAAGGGTTGAAAACAAGGCCCTTCGAATCAAAATTAAAAAGTTGTAGGAAGATTTATTGAAGCTTGAAGGGCAGTCAGACAAAGGAGGAGTGGCTCAAAAGTTGTTTGATGAGAAATAGAAAGAGATCCAGGTGCTAAATAAGAAACTAAAAATTCCTTGCACTCAATTTATTCAGACCTCTGAATTGATAGAGTTTGAGAAGGAGAAAGAAGCATTAAGCACTGAATTGAGTGATTGTAAATCCAAGCTATTAAATCTTGAAGAAAAATAAAAACTGTGGAAAAGGGATGCTAAGTTTCTGATAAAAAATAAGGACCTGAAAGCTAAGCTAGTAGCAAAAGAAAAAGAGTTACAGGAAAAGTGTGAAGAAGTTAAAAGTCAATCTACCGTTCCTTTTGTAGAAGTAGATGCAACATCTCTTTCTAAAGCAATGTCTCAGGTAAACCTGAAAGATGCATCACTCATAGGGTTAAAGCTACAGAACAAGAATCTTGAAGAGATGGATTTGAAAAAAGAACAAGAGAAGAAGGAGATAGAGGAAAAATACCAAGAAGTAATAAATCAGAATACCAAGTTAACAAAGCAAGTGGTGGGTCAAATGGCCTTGCAAGGAGCCAAACATATGATTTGGGATAAGATTATTCAAGAAGCTAATAAAGTTTAGACCATATTTAGATTTTATTGCAGATCAAGAGAGTGCTTTGAAAGTAGCCAGACAAAATATGTTGGTAGTAAAGCAGGGATTAAATAAGAAGCCAATGGAAGTAGCTCAGAATGCTATCAACTTTTTCAGTGCCTTATCAGAAGATCAAGTCAGAAGGTTTGGTATCCAAGACAAAGTTGTTATTGCCTCTTGGGATAGAAAAGTGATTAGAAAGTACAGAATGTTGGATACTATACATGCCATAGTTGATATTATAATTCATAGAGTCAAAGAAGTGACTAACTTATTCACTCCATTGGTAAACATGGGAATTCCTTTCTTTTGGGAGGAAATGAGACCATTATTATCTCAGGAGGAATATCTAGAGAAATTGGTAAATTGCAGGTCAGATCATAATAAGTTTCAAGATATGCAACAGGCTCTGTTTGGAAGAGTTGTAATTGATAAATTGGTTGAAGAGTTCGAGTTATTGTTTGATTTTAAAGTCACTTGTGCCAAGGTGCCTAATATTTCATATGCAGAAATCATGGAGCTCAGAGTTCCGATACATGAAATGGTTGTTGCAAATTTGCCTAAGCCGGAACAGTGGAGAACAATTCAAAAATTCGGATCAAATACATATAAATTACAACCATGAAGACATCAAGCAAGACAACACAAAGAAACTTTAGTGAAGGATATATTGCATGATAAATTTTTATTTTTAATTTCATTAGTTAAGAAGTTTTGTTATCTCAGAACTATTTTGTAATAGACAAGTATTTTGACACATGTAATAAACGGTTGAAACTGTTAGACAGTTAGGTTTATTGTTCAGCTCAAGGAGCAATTGTATAAGTATTCATACATTTGATGAAGCAAGGGTTGGAACCCGTGAGATTTTGGAGAACTTGTGTATTCAAATATTTATTTAATTTACAGAGCCGAAAGTTGGCATTTTTTCAGATATTCCTGTGTTATTTCATGTTGCAGTCTGTACTTTATCTTCTCATGTGAATGTTTTTCCAGTTTTATCTTTCCATTATGTATTCGTTCATGTCTGAAATGAGTGTATAACAATTTAGAATTCATATTTTCTATGATGTAGCTGTTCTTTTTATATATTCACCAAAACCTTTCTTCTAAAGTTGATACAAAATTCATTTTTATAATGCTCTTTGTTAATGGTCTGTTCATATTCTTCCTTTTCCACCCGGTAATTAAATTTTGACTATGACTGAGTAGCTACCTTGCCTCTGCTAAAACTCCCAGGCATAAGGTTTGTTTATCTATATTCATATCTTGACTCTGTAACACCCCGGTTTTGATCCCGATGCATTAAATATATATGAATGATATACATTGTAAATAATCATGGTGCAGAATTGAAGGAAAAGGCCTTGCCATAGATTTGGTTATGTTATGTTCGGATTGGAATTGTCACCGATGGTATATCGGGACATGTGGCATACATATTAAGTTGTGGCATCATGTAATTATGCATCTTTAATTAAATAAACCCAACCAACTATGTTCATTGCAACCAAATTGAGAAGGGGCATGATTCCTAAGGATAAGAAGTGGGGGGAGTGCTGAATCTTGAGCCATGGGGAAAAGCCATGTGTCACCACTCTTTTTCTCACCTTCCCTTGTCTCATCCAACCACCACTTTAGTTATTTTGTTGTTAGTTGGGGCAGTTGTTGGCTGGCAGGAAAACCACTACTATGCCCATGCCTGCACTCTCTCCATGATGCGCCTTTTGGGTTGCGGATGGTCTGCCCACTATCCGGATCGTGAGTCTGTTCATTTTCCCTCACGTTGAACGGAGTTAAAAGGGGGCCACAATTCTTTGATTGGGCTTCGTTCTCCTCTTCCTCACTGATTGCTGGCTTGCAGGTTGGTTCTTCCTTCTCTCACGGAGTTGTTAGTTGGAGGTTGTGTTCATCCTCATGTTCACGCAGAGAGCTGGTGTCTTTTTCCACCATTGTCAGACTACGCAATGTTCTATTATTCCATCCTTGAATCGTGGCTGTGATTTCATCGATAGTTCTGTGGGTTGTGTCTTTTTCTCTCATGTATAGATTGGGCATCTGTTCTTTTCCCAATTGCGGTCTGCATAAGTTCTCCAGCGACTGTAGTGGGGAGGGTGTGCTACGGGCTCATGGTTGTTCGTGGGCTGTTATTTTCCACGATTGCTGGACTGTGTTTTTCCCCTATGTTTTGGATACTGTAGGTTGCTGTGAAATCGTCTTGGCCACGATAGGGCCAAGAACGGTTCAGGGAGTTGTTTTCCCCTGTTAAAGCTTGAATAGCTGTTTTGTTGCATGCACGCAGTGGTTTTGTCCTCGGATTGCATTGGAGTGGTGAATGAGGGCCTGATGTGCTTGATAAACCTGGTGGTTTGGGAACCACACAGACATAGCTAGTGAGCTGGCTTTCTTCTCCACAACCCTTGAATAGCACTGGAAGGGAGATCAGGGTTTGAGGGACTGCGTTGTAGAGAAAGGACTGATTTCCTTGTGTTGGGTGTGTGTGGGTGTCCTAGAAGCCAGGATGGTTCTGGTGTAGGTGTCCTCAGCTCTTCAAGGATCTCACCAGCTTAGCATTTAGCCTTTCCCAGCTCTTGGATGGCCTGATAAACCCAACTTTGTTGGCTTGGCTGATCTGTTGTTCGCCTGATAAACCCAACTATGTTGTCTTGGATGAACTGTGTACCCTTGTGGCAATGTTATCCTTGGCTATGTGTAAGCCTGTTAGTTCCTTATTCCTTGGGAAATCATACCCGACTTGGGGGTGGCAGCGTTGCTGAGAGATTAAGGAGCACACGAGCCTACGATTGGGTGGAACGTTGCAGCGACGTAGCTGGTTGTGGAACAAGTTCTCTATAAGATAAGTATTCTTGCCTAACTTGCGTCTGCAATCATATTTACCATTGATGAATGATGATATACATGTTGAATGCTGAATTGTATATGAATGCATGTTGTTTTTCTTCCTCTATGTATATGAATGATTAATGCTTTGTAATATGTTTTATGTTTTTAAGTATCATGCTTCAACATTATATGTATGTAAGTCAATGTTCATGGGGCTACATGCTCGGATGATGTGATGTATCGTAGCGTCCTCTTAGTTGGTCGGAGGGTCGGGGACGTTATAGTGTGGTATTAGAGCTCTGGTTGCAGCATGGGCCTGAATGGGCTGTGAAGATGCAGTGACAGAGCTTATGTTGCAGCAATTGGGTCTCAGAGGGCCATGAAGAGATCAGTTAATAGAGGTAGGTTGCCTACTGCCCAGAAGAAACCAAGAGAAATGGGTGATGACAGGAAAATTCACAAATTTTTCTAAGTGCCAGAATTGTCAGCTCATTGAAAAACTTAGTGACATGTTCTTCTGATGCAGCGGAGCCCTTAGTGGGAAGGCCACTCGACGGACAGTAATCGAAAGGAAATTGAGGAAAGGTTGCATTTGTTGACCATTGGCCCATCGAAGGACTAAGGGAGAAGGTCCTCTGACACCGTGGAAGTGTTAGTCTGAAGCTCACCGTCGTGGGGAGAAATTTCAAAATTTTGATGAAGTAATGGAATCATCGGCAATCGGCGATGATTATTTGATCGCATTGCAACGCTCAGTTGATCATGTTAACGATGCGGTGAAAGTTTGGCGACTACATCGAAAGAGGTTAGATGATCTTGCACCGCCGTTGCAAATGGCTAGACAACTATGCTTCTGACGAGTAGAGCCTCTGACCGTCGATGCCGCAGAGGATAGTTGATCCGACGACCGATGCGGCGGAAGACAGAGGAGGAAAGTTTCAAAATTTTTTCTAAGGCACGAGATCGTCGGCCATCGAATAATGTTAGTGGTATTCGTTGCCGATGAACAGTGGAAGGAATTAGTGGTTCAAGTACCGCCGTTGCAGAATCCTAGTGCACTAATCCTCCGACAGTTACAGGTTCCACTTGCCGATGCTGTGATGGTTGTGTTTCAGTCGCCGATCGGAAATTGTTAGTTGAACGACGACGTATAGGGGAAGATGGAGCCGATGGAGTCGGTGGAAGATAAAGGAAGCTCCCACTGACAGATAGTTAAACGAATCAACGAAGAATAAGAGATGGTAGAGCCGATGAAGCGACAAAAAAGAAGACGAAAGAGAAATTTTTTCTAAGTCGTAGAATCATCAACCATCGGCGAAGATTAGTTGACGACGTCGCCGATGAACATTGGAAGGAGTTAACGGTTCACGCGCCGCCGTTGCGGAAGTCTAAAGAACTAAACCTTCTGATGGGTAGAATATCTGACTGTCGATGCCGCAGTAACGAGAGGTTCCAACCACCGATAGGCTTGTGCCATGAAAACATTAGAAAGATCAAGGGCCACCGTTGCGGAAGCTGAAAGGACTAACCTCCCGACGCCCAATACGTCCGACCATCGATGCAGCGGTTTAGTTGGTTTCCCCGATGATAAAGTCCGGACTACTAGATAGTTATGGACCTGATACGACGGAGAAAATTAGACATTTCAACCGTTGAAATGCTGGAAGGGTGGTAAGGAGAAGACCCAATGAGCAGTCTTTGGCATTGCCAATGCAGATCAAAAGTTTAGTCGATTCGCCCGCCGAAACGCCGAAGAGTCAGTAGGGAAGAGATCCAATTAGAGGGAAATTTTGAAGATTTTGTTTGAGTATAAAGTCAACGAAAAATTATTAAGGATCAAGCTGCCAATCGGAAGGAATGAAAGGATTGTAAATCTACCATTGCGGCAGTCCAAAGCACTATCCACCCGATGGGTAGTAGGTCCTATAGTTGATAGGTGTCCGTGGAAACCGCAGTAAGATCACTTTCCATCATTGCAGCTGCCCAAGGGACTACACACCCGATGAATAATGCGTCTGACCGTCGATACCATGGAAAAACTTAGCTGATGAAACCGCCGAGGGATATACCTTGGCATCGCCGTTACAGTTTCGGAGGATTTGATCACTACGGGCTGACATGGCGGAAATAAATAAGCAAACAAACCGCCGATGAGATAGATGTTTTGACCACCGAAGTGTCGGAAAGATATTTGGGAGGAGGTTCGATTGGGCCAAAGGAGATTTGGGTTTTTCGAGGGAACTTCTTAGTGATTTTTCAAGCAGTTTTCAGTTGTCTTTCAGTAGGATTTCAGCAGATTATCAGTGGTCACAGGGCTGAAAAGGAAGAGAGAAAATTTTTGTGTTTTAAAGCA
Organism: Pseudotsuga menziesii; assembly: GCA_001517045.1. Lineage (NCBI taxonomy): Eukaryota > Viridiplantae > Streptophyta > Pinopsida > Pinales > Pinaceae > Pseudotsuga > Pseudotsuga menziesii. The sequence goes on from LPNX011080110.1 coordinate 371,113, forward strand.
AAATTGTTGTTTTATGAATTTCCCAAAAGAGGAAGGTAAGTAGTTTGATTTATATTTATGATATGCATCTAACAGTCTGCTACTAACACATTTGTAGAATCATAGACAACTTCCAAGATTAGTATTCAGAAATTGCAGTGTGGTAAAGCAAGAGGTAGTTCAGTCATGAGAACCCATGATGGGTATGATGCTTGGGATTCTTACGAGCGTGCAAGAGATGCCATGGGAGAAAATGTTCATAATGGAAATGATGAAATAGAGTCTAATGGAAGGAGATTCCAGGAGACACCATCCAAGGTTGCAGCCACCATGAGAAGCTTGATTAAAGCCTAAGAAGAGCAGCATCAATGAATGCTGGTTCAATCATGAGAACCCATGATGGGTATGATGCTTGGGATTCTTACGAGCGTGTAGGAGATGCCATGGGAGAAAATGTCCGTAATGGAAATGATGAAATAGAGTCTAATGGAAGGAGATTCTAGGCGACACCGTCCGAGGTTGCAGCCACCATGAGAAGCTTGATTAAAACCTAAGAAGAGCAGCATCAGTTGAATGCTGCCATGTTGCAGAGTTTGACATACATGTAGAGAAAGATAGATTTTGGATGAGGTATAGCAAGACCAGAAGGCAGTAAGAGCAGCACTAGGAGAAGGAGAAGGACTTCTAGTGGATCATCTGATTTTGAAGAATCCAGCGGGGATACAAGCTCGTCCTCTCATAAAAGGAAAAGAAGAAAACACCATAGGGATCGCTCTCAGGATGAATTTAAGAAAGCTAAACCTCCTACATTTGATGGTGAGATAAAGACAAGACAAGAAGCTGAAGCTTGGCTTCTTGGGATAAAGAATTACTTTCAAGTAACACCCCGTTTTTGACCCCATTTCACTAGATGTATATGATGTATATATTGTAAATGATCATGGTGCGGAGCTAAAGGCCAAGGCACCACCATTGATTGGTTATGCCATGTTTTAGATTTAAATTGTCACCGATGGAATATCGGGTCATGTGGCATACATATTGAGTTTGTCGTCATGTAAATATGCATCTTTTTTTAAATAACCTGACCAGCTATGTTTGCGGCTACTAAATTGAGAAGGGGCATGATTTTCACAAGGATAAGGGTGGGGGATGTCAAACCTTGGCCAATGGGGAAAAAAATCCATTTGTCATCTTCCCTTGTCTTACCCAACCATCACCATTAAGAACTGCCACTGTTAGTTGGGGTAGTTATGGCTGGGAGTGGAGTGTGGTAGGGCTGTTAGTCCTTGCCCACACGCACACTCCACCAGCGGATTGAACCTCTCATTGGGAAGAAGAATGACCACTACACATTCTCGTCATTGTCTGTTCATCCATGCGCATAGGCAGAGTTATTTGTCCTCACACAAGGACCATTGTCTGTTCATTATTCTCACGCATAGGATTTTTCTTGGTTTTCACTCACACAACGAGCTGGGAGCCATGCTCTTTCATCCATGATTTTCCTGTGAAGGGCCATTTGTGTTTTCGGCTGTATGATATCCTTACAGACTAGTATGGCCATGTAATTTTCCATCATTTCGATATTGATATTGGGACCGTTGTTCTTCTTGTGAGTTATGGTTGCCGCCATTCTCCTCAAGATTCGTTGTATTGCTGTGGGCTCCCTTACGTTGTGATTGTTGTGGTCTTCTTTACATTTTGGGGACGGGAGTCTGTTCATTTCCATGCATAGAAATCTACTTTGTTTGATCTCACGCATCCAGGAGGGGAGCCGATTATCGGTTGTCATTCACGTTTTTCCACAGAGTGGAATTGGGTATGTTTTCCCTCTGTATTTTGGGGATCTGGTGCAAGTTTCCCTCACACATAGGCTGAGAGTATGTATTTTCTTCCCCAGTGTGGCCTGTGTAAGTATTTTATTCTTGCTTAGTTGTCAAGGACGGACTGCTGTCTTCCTCATGTTGTGATTGTGTTTGCTGTTACGTTTGGGACTGTAGGAATTTCCTTGGGAATCTTTTTTCCCTGTTAAGCTGTAACAGCTGGTTGATTGCATGTGTGCAATGGTTGGTCTTTGGAATGGATTGAGGGTAGGGATGGGGGCTTGGTTTGCTTGATAAACCTGGTGTGTTTGGAAACCACACAGACAGAGCTAGAGGGATGACTTTCTTCTCCACAACCCCTGAATAGCACTGGAAGGGAATGCAGGGCCTGAGGGACTGTGTAGTAGAGAAGGGACTGATTCTTTGTGTTGGGTGTGTGTGGGTGTCTTAGAAGTCAGGCTAGTTATGGTGTAGGTGTTCCTAGCTCTATAATGGGCTCACCATCTTAGCATTTAGCCTTTCCCAACTCCTTAATGGCCTGATTAACCTGACCATGTTGGCTTGGCTGTCTCGCTGATGGCATGATAAACCCAACTGTGTTGGCTTGGCTGTGTTTTATGTATCCTTGGCTATGTACAAGCCTGCTTGTTCCTTATTCCTTAGAGAATCATTCCCAGCTCGGGGGTGGTAGCGCTGCTGAGAGATTAAGGAGCATGCTGGCCTATGGTTGGGTGGAACGTTGTAGCGACGTAGATGGTTACAGAATGAGTTCTTCATAAGATAAGTAATCTTACCTATTTTACTTCTGCAACCATATTTTCTGTTAATGAATGTGATGAACATGTTGAATGAATGCTTGTATGAATGTATGTTGCTTCCGCTGTGCATCATAAATGTTCATGTGTGCATGTTCTAGTTCAAAGCATTTGTTTTAGCATTTCAGATTTTCAACATTTTATGAATTTTACATGTTCATGGGGCTAGTTTCCCGGATGGTTAACGCCCTAGTAGCGTCCTCTTCGCTGGTCGGAGGCTCGGGGACATCACAGTGTGGTATCAGAGCTCATGTTGCAGCATGGGCCTGAATGGGCCACGAAGATGCAGTGATAGAGGCAGGATTTCTTTCTACCTAGCAGAGATCAGAAGTTGATGACAGAAAACTTCCACAAATTTGTCTAAGTGTTTGAATTGTCAGCTCATCGGAACACTTAGTGGAACGGACTTCCGATGTAGCGGAGAGCTAGGCGGAAGCATACCCGACGGAGGACAGTTGGAAGGAAAATTGCGGGAAATTTTCTAAGTGTTCGACGTCCGTCGGTGGAAAAAGTTGACCGAGCGCCCGCCATTGCGGATGGCTAGACAACTACGCGTCCGATGGGTAAGGCCTCCAACTGTCGATGCCGTAAAGAAAGTTTAAAATTTTTCTAAGGCCCGAAATCATCGACTATCAGAAGAAGATAGAGTTTCGTGTACCGCCGTTTTGGAAGCCTAGAGCACTAGTCTTTCGATGATAAGAGACTGTTGATACCGATCAGGTTATGCCACAACAGATTGGGCTGCCGATCGGGAGAAGATCGAAGATGATGATTCACCGTTGCGGCTGTTGAGGGAACTATTTCGCCGACGAAAAGAAGATCAAGCAGCGAAAGGGAAGACAAAAAGGAAAATTTCGAAATTTTTTCTAAGTCCTGGAGTCGTCAGCCATCGGCGATGGTTAGTGGATAGAGCTTCCGACAGCCGATGAGTTATGATCTGCGGAACCTGTAGTGGGATCACTACCCACTGTTGCGGTTTTTTAGTGAACTATCCTCCCGATGAACAGTGCATCCGACCGTCGATACAGTGGAGGAAGTTAGTTGTTTGGACTACCAAAATGTCGAATAGATAGTTGGGATGAGACTCGATCCTGTACAATGAAAATTTGAGTTTTCCATGGGATTTCCCAGCAGATTTCAACTGTTATTCATTGGGATTTCAACTATTTTTCAGTGAATTTTTAGGGGTTGAAAAGGAGAAAGTGGCAGCGATCTTATGTGCTAGATTGCGCGAAAATAATAGATTTACAAAAAAAAAAATGAGGGCGCTGACCTCGACCCGCCCTGCAGTGGCGCAGGGAAGACACAAGGGGGAAAGCCCCCTTGACCCTCGTCATCCCCCTGAGACAGACGTTCTTTGAGGAAGCAAATTCTATGTTTTGGAAAAACTTGTAATTTTATGATTATTCCAGGAGAAGGTAAGTAATGATGATTCATATCAATATTATGCATCTAACAGTTGTGTTACTAACACGTTTGCAAAATCATAGTCACCTTCGAGGGAAGAATTTCAGGTAGTGCAGTTGGTAAGTAAGTGGTGGTTCAGTTATGAGAACCCATGACGGATATGATGCTTGGGATTCTTATGAGTGTACCCAAGATGCCATAGGAGAAAATGTTTGTAACGAAAATGATGACATAGAGTCTAATGGAAGGAGATTCCAAGAGACACTATCAGATGTTGCAACCACCATGAGAAGCTTGATTAAAGCCTAGGAAGAGCAACATCAGTTGAATACTGTAATGTTGCAGAGTTTGACAGACTTGCAAAGAGAGATAGACTGTGGACGAGGTACAGCAATACCATAAGGCAGTAAAAGCAATACTAGGAGGAGGAGAAGGACTTCTAGTGGATCATATGATTATGAAGAATCCAGCGGGGATTCAAGTTCTTCTTCTCATAAAAGAAAGAGAAAGAGACACCATAGGGATCACTCTCGAGATGAGTTTAAGAAATCCAAACCTCCTACATTTGATGGCGAGGTAAAGACGGGACAAGAGGGTGAAGCTTGGCTTCTTGGGATAAAGAAGTACTTTCAAGTGCATGACTATTCAGGAAACATGAAGGCAAGAGTTTCCATATTCAATCTGAATGGAAGGGCATCCATTTGGTGGGAACACTTCAAGCAAGTAAAGAGGATCAGTGAAAGGAGACTTAAGTGGAAACAGTTCAAGAAGTATTTCAAGCAGAAATACCTCTCTGACAGGTATTATGATGACAATATTAAGGAGTTCCATGAGCTGAGATTGGGACAACAAACCATGGAAGAATATGAAAATAAGTTTTTGGAGCTGTTGAGATATGTCAGGTACATTAGACATGAAAAAGTGAAGGTCCAGCGTTTTCTGAATGGATTACCTCAGTCTTACAAAGATAGAATTGAGTTTTATGAACCTAGAACTCTTGAAGAAGCAATAAGGAAGGCAAAGTATTGCTATGAGAAAAGAAAAGGTAAGCCGGATTACCATAAGGCATGGAAGGACAAGAAGAATGAGAAGTTTGACCAAAGAAAGAAAGGTTTCAAACCTTCTAACTTCAGGAATCAACAGAAGCAGCCATCTCAAGTTGTGAGTAAACCAGTTGGAATGATAGGAGAAAAGCCTAAGGATCCACAACAAAATAGAGGACCACTTCAATGTTGGAAATGTGGAGGACCCCACATGCGTAGGAATTGTCCACTCGAGAATGAGTGCAAGGCCAACTTATAACATTCAAGAAGCAGAAACAGTGGGTCAAGTAGCAAGGGCAATCCCTAGGATTTATGCAGCACTGGAGGACCGCCAGGCAGATCACCAGTCAATTGTGGTTGAAGTAGCAGGTAAGATTGTTGAGCAATATGTTTCTATTTTGATTGACCTTGGTTCTACTCACAGTTACGTTACTCCTAGAGTAGTGGAGATTTGTGCTTTTAAGAAAGTGAAGCATATGAAGTCTTGGTTAGTCCAGCTAGCCACTGGAGCTAAGATAAATGTCAGTGAGGTGGTAGAGAAATGTCAATTGGTCATGGATGGATTGTCACTTGTGTCGATCTGAATGTTCTTCCACTTGGTTCCTATGATGTTATCATTGGAATGGATTGGTTGGAAGCTCACAGAGTGAAGCTTGACTGTTACAATAAGACTTTCGAATGCATGAATGAAGAAGGGAACCTAGTATTTGTGAAAGGTATTCCAAAGGTGATTTCAGTACGGCAGGTTTCGGTAATGCAGTTAAAGAAGTTCTGTAGGAAGGGTTGCCAGTTGTATGCAGCTCATATTTTGGAGACATCAGAAGATGAAACTCCGAGGTTGGAGGACTATCAGGTGTTACAGGAATTCAGGGATGTGTTTCCTAATGAGATTCCGGGGCTTCCTCCAAAGCGGGACATTGATTTCACAATTGAACTTGTGCCAGGAACAACACCGGTGTCTAAGGAACCCTACAGGATGAGTACATCGAAGATGCTAGAGTTGAAGATGCAACTGCAAGAGTTGTTGGAAAAGAAGTATATCCGGCTGAGTGTGTCTCCTTGAGGAGCACCAGTTCTGTTTGTAAAGAAGAAAGATGGTACACTCAGGTTATGTATCGATTACAGACAGTTGAACAAGGTTACTGTGAAAAATAAATATCCTTTGCCTAGGATTGATGACCTCTTTTATCAAATGAGAGGAGCAAAGGTATTTTCCAAGATTGACTTGAGGTCTGGTTACCATCAGGTGAGAATCAAGGATGAAGACATTCATAAGACAACCTTCAGGACAAGGTATGGGCATTATGAGTTTGTAGTGGTACCATTTGGTCTCACAAATGCACCAGCTACATTTATGTGCCTTATGAATAGTGTCTTCAGCAGATATTTGGATAAGTTTGTTCTTGTTTTCCTTGATGAAATTCTTGTTTATTCTAAGAATGAGAAAGAGCATGAAGAGCATTTGAGATTGACATTGCAATTGCTCAGGGAGCACCAGCTGTATGCGAAACTAAGTAAGTGTGACTTCTATAGAGATAGAATTCAGTATTTGGGTCACATTATCTCAGAGGAGGGTATATCTGTGGACCCTGAAAAGATTGAAGCCATTATGAATTGGCCTACTCCAAGAAATGTGACAGATGCTAGATCTTTTATGGGACTTGCGGGATACTAGAGGAGATTCATTGAGGGATTCTCCAAAGTTGCACATGCCATCACTTCTTTGCAAAAGAAGGAGATGAAGTTCGAATGGACATCGAGGTGTGAAGAAAGATTTCAGCAGTTGAAGAATCTTCTCACCAGTGCACCAGCATTGAAGGTTGCAGATCCAGAGAAAGAATTTGTGGTGTGTACCGATGCATGCGGACAAGGGCTTGGAGGAGTCCTTATGCAAGACAACCACTTGATATGTTATGAGTCAAGAAAGCTGAAGGAACATGAGAACAACTATGCCACTCATGATCTAGAGCTTGTAGCCATAGTACATGCTCTTAAGATGTGGATGCATTACTTGATGGGTAGAAGATTTGAGCTTGGAACAGATCACTGTGGACTGAAGTATTTGTTTGATCAACCTACGCTAAATGGTAGGAAAGCAAGATGGATGGAATTTCTATGTGAGTTTGATTTTGAAATCAAGCACGTAAAGGGAAAGGAAAATAATTTAGCTGATGCAATCAGCAGGAAGGTGCAGGAAATGCATGTGGCATATCTTAGTATTTTCCAATCAGATTTGAGGCAACAAATTGTTAGTCATGCTGCTGGAGATGAGTTGTATGAGTAGGTAAAAGACAAGTTGCAGCAGTAAAGTCTTGAGAAGAGGTAAAAGGGATATATACTCAAAGAAAATGGACTTCTTACTTATAAAGGTAGAATTTATATTCCAGATGTAGCAGATTTGAGGAGAGTTGTTATGGATGAAATCTATCGAGCTCCATATTCTGGTCACCCAGGTTATCAGAAGACAATTGCTACAGCTAGAAAGCAGTACTTTTGGCCCGGAATGAAAAATGATATGGGTGAGTACATTTCAAGGTGTATGAAATGTCAATAGGTAAAGGTTGAGCATCAACACCCTGCAGGTTTGTTGCAGCCTTTTCCAGTTCTGAAATGGAAATGGGAAGTTATTTCCATGGATTTTATTACAGGATTGCCGATGACTTAGAGACAACATGATTCCATCATGGTTGTGGTGGACAAGTTGACAAAGGAATTACATTTTATACCGGTGAAGTCTACGCATAAGATAGATGACATTGCAAAGATCTTCATGAAGGATATTTTCAAATTACATGGATTTCTTAAGGCAATAGTCTCTGACAGAGATGTCAAGTTCACTTCCAACTTTTGGAAGGGGTTGTTTGCCAATTTGGGTACAAAGCTAAATTTCAGCATTGCATACCATCCTCAGACAGATGGGAAGACAGAGAGAGTTAATCAAGTTCTTGAAGACATGCTTCGCATGTACGTGATGGACAAACCGACCAAGTGGGAAGATTACTTGCACTTGGTAGAGTTTGCTTATAAAAATGGACAGCAAGCATCCTTGGGGATGAGTCCATATGAAGCTTTGTATGGAAGAAGGTGTAGAACACCTGTGACTCGGGATAATCCAGTGAACAGGATTGTGCTTGGACTATAATTGCTCAAGAATCTGAAAGCAACACAGGACAGACAGAAAAGCTATGCGGATAAGCATAGGGTGAACAGGGAGTTCAGTGTTGGGGATCATTTTTACCTCAGAGTGAGGGCAAGGAAGAGTTCCTTGAAGCTTGGAAGTTGTGCCAAGTTGTCACCTAGATACTGTGGGCCATTTGAAGTGCTTGAAAGAATAGGGCCAGTTGCATATAGACTTGCATTGCTTGCTAGCACTAGAGCTCATAATGTTTTTCATGTTTCTTTGCTTAAGAGATATGTACATGATCCTAACCATGTGATAAATTGGGATGTGATTCAGGTGGAACTCGAGGGAGAGTTCTGAATCGAGCCAGTGCACATCCTCGACAGGAAGGTCACAATGCTCTGCAACTAGGCCATAGGTCAGGTAAAGGTGAAATGGGAGCACTACGGACCTGAAGAGGCTACATGGGATATGGAGGATGCCATGCGGTTGGCACATCCATTTTTGTTCAATAATACGGAACACTGAGGTGATACCAATGTAGCATTTTGTTCAATTTTGTAACCACTGAGGACAGTGCTATTGAAGGGGGAGGGGAATGTAACACCCCAGTTTTGACCCCGTTGCACTAGATGTATATGATGTATATATTGTAAATGATCATGGTGAGGAGCTAAAGGTCAAGGCCCCACAATTGATTGGTTATGCCATTTTTTAGATTTAAATTGTCACCGATGGAATATCGGGGCATGCGGCATACATATTGAGTTTGTCATCATGTAAATATGCATCTTTAATTAAAAAACCCGACCAGCTACATTCGTGGCAACTAAATTAAGAAGGGGCATGATTTTCACAAGGATAAGGGTGGGGGATGTCAAACCTTGGCCAATGGGGAAAAAAAGCCATGTGTCATCTTCCCTTGTCTTACCCAACCATCACCATTAAGAACTGCTGCTGTTAGTTGGGGAAGTTATGGCTGGGAGTGGAGTGTGGCAGGGCTGTCAGTCCTTGCCCACACACACACTCCACCAGTGGATTGAACCTCCCGTTGGGTATAATAATGACCACTATGCATTCTCGTCGTTGTCTGTTCATCCACGCGCATAGGCAGAGCTATTCGTCCTCACACAGGGACCATTGTCTGTTCATTATTCTCATGCACAGGATTTTTCTTGGTTTTCACTCACACAGCGAGCTAGGAGCCGTGCTCTTTCATCCACGATTTTCCTGTGTAGGGCCATTCATGTTTTCGGCTGTATCATCTCCTTACATATAGGTATGGTCGTGTAATTTTCCATCATTTCGATGTTGAGATTGGGACCGTTGTTCTTCCCGTGAGTTATGGTTTCCGCCATTCTCCTCAAGATTCGTTGTATTGCTGTGGTCTCCCTTACTTTGTGATTGTTGTGGTCTTCTTTAAATTTTGGGGACGAGAGTCTGTTCATTTCCACACATAGAAATCTACTCTGTTTGATCTCACGCAGCCAGGATGGGAGCCGATTATCGGTTGTCATTCACGTTTTTCCACAGAGTGGAATCGGGTATGTTTTCCCTCTGTATTTTGGGGATCTGGTGCAAGTTTCCCTCACATACAAGCTAAGAGTATGTAGTTTCTTCCCCAGTGCGACCTGTGTAAGTCTTTTCGGCTTGCTTAGTTGTCAAGGATAGACTGCTGTCTTCCTCATGTTGTGATTGTGTTTGCTGTTACGTTTGGGAATGTTGGAATTCGCTTGGGAATCGTTTTTCCCTGTTAAGCTGTAATAACTGGTTGATTGCATGTGTGCAATGGTTGGTCTTCGGACTGTGTTGGTGGCAGGGATGGGGGCTTGGTTTGCTTGATAAACCTGGTGTGTTTGGAAACCACACAGACAGAGCTAGAGGGCTGAATTTCTTCTCCACAGCCCCTGAATAGCACTGGAAGGGAATGCAGGGCCTGAGGGATTGTGTAGCAGAGAAGGGACTGATTCCTTGTGTTGGGTGTGTGTGGGTGTCTTAAAAGTCAGGCTAGTTCTGGTGTAGGTGTTCCTAGCTCTGTAATGGGCTCACCAGCTTAGCATTTAGCCTTTCCCAACTCCTTGATGGTCTGATAAACCTGACCATGTTGGCTTGGCTGTCTTGTTGATGGCTTGATAAACCCAACTGTGTTGGCTTGGCTGTGTTTTGTGTATCCTTGGCTATGTACAAGCCTGCTTGTTCCTTATTCCTTGGAGAAACATGCCTAGCTCGGGGGTGGTAGCGCTGCTTAGAGATTAAGGAGCACGCTGGCCTATGGTTGGGTGGAACGTTGCAGCGACATAGCTGGTTGCGGAATGAGTTCTCCATAAGATAAGTAATCTTGCCTATTTTACTTCTGCAACCATATTTTCTGTTAATGAATGTGATGAACATATTGAATGAATGCTTTTATGAATGTATGTTGCTTCCGCTGTGCATGATAAATGTTCATGTGTGCGTGTTCTAGTTCAAAGCATTTGTTCCAGCATTTCAGCTTTTCAGCATTTTATGAATTTTACATGTTCATGGGGCTAGTTGCCTGGATGGTTAACGCCCTGGTAGCGTCCTCTTCACCTGTTGGAGGGTCGAGGACGTCACAGTGTGGTATCAGAGCTCATGTTGCGGCATGGGCCTGAATGGACCACGAAGATGTAGCGATAGAGGCAGGATTTATTTCTCCCTGCAGAGATCAGAAGTTGATGACAGAAAACTTCCACAAATTTGTCTAAGTGTTTGAACCGTTAGTTCATCGGAACACTTAGTGGAACGGACTTCCGATGTAGCAGAGAGCTAGGCGGAAGCATACCCGACGGAGGACAATTGGAAGGAAAATTGTGGGAAATTTTCTAAGTGTTCGATGTCTGTCGGTGGAAAAAGTTGACCGAGCGCCCGCCGTTGTGGATGGCTAGACAACTACACGTCCGATGGGTAAGGCCTCCGACTGTCGACGCTGTAAAGAAATTTTAAAATTTTTCTAAGGCCCAAAATCGTCGACTATCAGAAGAAGATAATGTTTCGTGCACCGCCATTTCGGAAGCCTAGAGCACTAGTCTTCTGATGAGAAGAGACTGCCGATACCGATCAGGTTATGCCACAGCAGATTGGGCAGCCGATAAGAAGAAGATCAAAGATGATGAGTCGCCATTGCGGCTGCTGAGGGAACTATTTCGCCGACGAAAAGAATATCAAGCGGCGAAAGGAAAGACAAAAAGGAAAATGTTGAAATTTTTTCTAAGTCCTGGAGTCGTCAGCCATCGGCGATGGTTAGTGGATAGAGCTTCCGATAGCCGATGAGTTATGATCCGCGGAACCCGTAGTGGGATCACTACCCACTGTTGCGGCTGTTTAGTGAACTATCCTCCCAATGAACAATGCATCCGACCGCCGATACAACGGAGGACGTTAGTTGTATGGACTGTCGAAATGTTGGATAGATAGTTGGGATGAGGCCCGATCCTGTATAATGAAAATTTGAGTTTTCCATGGGATTTCCTAGCAGATTTCAACTGTTATTCATTGGGATTTTCAGCTGTTTTTCAGTGAATTTTTAGGGGTTGAAAAGGAGAAAGTGGCAGCAATATTATGCGCCAGATTGCGCGAAAATAATAGATTTACAAAAAAAAAAAAAAACGAGGGCGCTGACCTCGACCCGCCTTGCAGTGGCGCAGGGAAGCCACAAGGGGACAAGCCCCCTTGATCCCCGTCGTACCCCTGAGACATACGTTCTTTGAGGAAGAAAATTCTATGTTTTGGGAAAACTTGTAATTTTATGATTATTCCGGGAGAAGGTAAATAATGATGATTCATATCAATATTATGCATCTAACAATTGTGTTACTAACACGTTTGCAGAATCACAGTCACCTTCGAGGGCAGTATTCCAGGTAGTGCAGTTGGTAAGTAAGTAGTGGTTCAGTTATGAGAACCCATGATGGATATGATGCTCGGGATTCTTATGAGTGTACCTGAGATTCCATAGGAGAAAATGTTCGTAACGAGAATGATGACATAGAGTCTAATGGAAGGAGATTCCAAGAAACACCGTCAGATGTTGTAGCCACCATCAGAAGCTTAATTAAAGCCCAGGAAGAGCAGCATCAGTTGAATGCTGCAATGTTGCAGAGTTTGATAGAATTTCAAAGAAAGATAGACTGTGGATGAGGTACAGCAAGACCATAAGGCAGTAAGAGCAGTACTAGGAGGAGGAGAAGGAATTTTAGTGGATCATCTGATTCTGAAGAATCCAACGGGGATTCAAGTTCTTCTTCTCATAAAAAAAAGAGAAAGAGACACTGTAGGGATCACTCTCGAGATGAGTTTAAGAAAGCTAAACCTCCCACATTTGATGGCAAGGTAAAGACGAGAGAAGAGGCTAAAGCTTGGCTTCTTGGGACAAAGAAGTAATTTCAAGTATATGACTATTCGGGAAACATGAAGGCAAGAGTTTCCATATTCAATTTGAATGGAAGGGCATCCATTTTGTGGGAACACTTCAAGCAAGTAAAGAGGATCAGTGAAAGGAGACTTAAGTGGAAACAGTTCAAGAAGTATTTCAAGCAGAAATACCTCTCTGACAGGTATTATGATGACAAGATTAAGGAGTTCCATGATCTGAGATTGGGCCAACAAACCATGGAAGAATATGCAAATAAGTTTTTGGATTTGTTTAGATATGTCAGGTACATCAGAGATGAAAAAGTGAAGGTCCAGTGTTTTCTGAGTGGATTACGTCAGTCTTACAAAGATAAAATTGAGTTTTATGAACCTAGAACTCTTGAAGAAGCAATAAGGAAGGCTAAGTATTGCTATGAGCAAAGCAAAGGTAAGCCGGATTACCATAAGGCATGGAAGGACAAGAAGAATGAGAAGTTTGACCAAAGAAAGAAATGTTTCAAACCTTCTAACTTCAAGAATAAGCAGAAGCAACCATATCAAGCTACGAGTAAACCAGTTGGAATGATAGGAGAAAAGCCTAAGGATCCACAACAAAATAGAGGACCACTTCAATGTTGGAAATGTGGAGGACCCCACATGCGTAGGAATTGTCCACTCGAGAATGAGTGCAATGCTAGCTTATAACATTCAAGAAGCAGAAACAATGGGTCAAGTAGCAAGGGCAGTCCCTAGGATTTATGCAGCACTGGAGGACCGCTAAGCAGATCACCAGTCAATTGTGGTTGAAATACCAGGTAAGATTGTTGAGCAATCTGTTTCTATTTTGATTGACCCTGGTTCTACTCACAGTTACATTACTCCTAGAGTAGTGGAGATTTGTGCTTTTAAGAAAGTGAAGCATAGGAAGTCTTGGTTAGTCTAGCTAGCCACTGGAGCTAAGAGAAAGGTCAGTGAGGTGATAGAGAAATGTCCATTGGTCATGGATGGATTGGTCACTTGTGTCAATATGAATGTTCTACCGCTTGGTTTCTATGATGTTCTCATTGGAATGGATTGTTTGGAAGCTCACAGAGTGAAGCTTGACTGTTACAATAAGACTTTCGAATGCATGAATGAAGAAGGGAACCTGGTAGTTGTGAAAGGTATTCCAAAGGTGGTTTCAGTACGACAGGTTTCAGCAATGTAGTTAAAGAAGTTCTGTAGGAAGGGTTTCCAGTTGCATGCAGCTCATATTTTGGAGACATCAGAAGATGAGACTCCGAGGTTGGAGGACTATTAGGTGTTATAGGAATTCAGGGATGTGTTTCCTAATGAGATTCCAGGGCTTCCTCCAAAGCAGGACATTGATTTCACAATTGAACTTGTGCCAGGAACAACACCAGTGTCTAAGGCACCCTACAGGATGAGTACATTGGAGATGCTAGAGTTGAAGATGCAACTGCAAGAGTTGTTGGAAAAGAAGTATATCCGGCCGAGTGTGTCTCCTTGGGGAGCGCCAGTTCTGTTTGTAAAGAAGAAAGATGGTAAACTCAGGTTATGTATCGATTACAGACAGTTGAACAAGGTTATTATGAAAAATAAATATCCTTTGCGTAGGATTGATGACCTCTTTGATCAAATGAGAGGAGCAAAGGTATTTTCCAAGATTGACTTGAGGTATGGTTACCATCAGGTGAGAATCAAGGATGAAGACATTCATAAGATAGCCTTAAGGACAAGGTATGGGCATTTTGAGTTTGTAGTGGTACCATTTGGTCTCACAAATGCAGCAGCTACATTTATGTGCCTTATGAATAGTGTCTTCAGTAGATATTTGGATAAGTTTGTTCTCGTTTTCCTTGATGACATTCTTGTTTATTCTAAGAATGAGAAAGAGCATGAAGAGCATTTGAGATTGACATTGCAATTGCTCAGGGAGCATCAACTGTATGCGAAACTAAGAAAGTGTGACTTCTATAGAGATAGAATTCAGTATTTGGGTCACATTATCTTAGAGGAGGGTATATCTGTGGACCCTGAAAAGATTGAAGCTATTATGAATTGGCCTACTCCAAGAAATGTGACAGATGTTAGATCTTTTATGGGACTTGCGGGATACTAGAGGAGATTCATTGAGGGATTCTCCAAAGTTGCACATGCCATCACTTCTTTGCAAAAGAAGGGGATGAAGTTCGAATGGACATCGAGGTGTGAAGAAAGCTTCCAGTAGTTGAAGAATCTTCTCACCAGTGCACCAGTATTGAAGGTTGCAGATCCGGAGAAAGACTTTGTGGTGTGTACCAATGCATGCGGACAAGGGCTTGGAGGAGTCCTTATGCAAAACAACCACGTGATATGTTATGAGTCAAGAAAGCTGAAGGAACATGAGAAGAACTATGCCACTCATGATCTAGAGCTTGCAGCCATAGTACATGCTCTTAAGATGTGGAGGCATTACTTGATGGGTAGAATATTTGAGCTTAGAACAAATCACTGTGGACTGAAGTATTTGTTTGATCAACCTACTCTAAATGGTAGGCAAGCAAGATGGCTGGAATTTCTATGTGAGTTTAATTTTGAAATCAAGCACGTAAAGGGAAAGGAAAATAAGGTAGCTGATGCACTCAGCAGGAAGGTGCAGGAAATTTATGTGGCATCTCTTAGTATTTTCCAATCAGATTTGAGGCAGCAAATTGTTAGTCATGCTGCTGGAGATGAGTTGTATGAGTAGGTAAAAGAAAACTTGCAGCAACAAAGTATTGAGAAGAGGTATGAGGGATATAAATTCGAAGAAGATGGAATTCTTACTTATAAAGGTAGAATTTATATTCCAGATGTAGCAGATTTGAGGAGAGTTGTTATGGATGAAATCCATAAAGCTCCATATTCTGGTCACCCAGGATATTAGAAGACAATTGCTACAGCTAGAAAGCAATACTTTTGGCTCGGAATGAAAAAGGATATGGCTGAGTACATTTCAAGGTGTATGAAATGTCAATAGGTAAAGGTTGAGCATCAACACCCTGCAGGTTTGTTGCAGCCTTTGCCAGTTCCAGAATGCAAATGGGAAGTTATTTCCATGGATTTTATTACAAAATTGCTGATGACTTGGAGACAACATGATTCCATCATGGTTGTGGTGGACAAGTTGAAAAAGGCAGCACATTTTATACTGGTGAAGTCTACGCATAAGATGGATGACATTGCAAAGATCTTCATGAAAGAGATTTTCAAATTGCATGGATTTCCTAAGGCAATAGTCTCTGACGGATATGTCAAGTTCACTTCCAACTTTTGGAAGGGGTTGTTTGCAGATTTGGGTACAAAGCTAAACTTCAGCACTGCATACCATCCTCAGACAGATGGGAAGACGGAGAGAGTTAATCAGGTTCTTGAAGACATGCTTCGCATGTACGTGATGGACAAACCGACCAAGTGGGAAGATTACTTGCACTTGGTAGAGTTTGCTTATAACAATGGACAACAAGCATCCTTGGGGATGAGTCCGTATGAAGCTTTGTATGGAAGAAGGTGTAGAACACCTGTGACTTGGGATAATCCAGTGAACAGGATTGTGCTTGGACCGGAATTGCTCAGGAAATGGAGCAAGATGTTGTGAAGATCAGGCAGAATCTGAAAGCAGCACAGGACAGACAGAAAAGCTATGCGGATAAGCATAGAGTGAACAGGGAGTTCAGTGTTGGAGATCATGTTTACCTCAGAGTGAGGGAAAGGAAGAGTTCCTTGAAGCTTGGAAGTTGTGCCAAGTTGTCACCTAGATACTGTGGGTCATTTGAAGTGCATGAAAGAATAGGGCCACTTGCATATAGACTTGCATTGCCTGATAGCACTAGAGATCATAATGTTTTTCAGGTTTCTTTGCTTAAGAGATATGTACATGATCCTAACCATGTGATAAATTGGGATGTGATTCAGGTGGAACCCAAGGGAGAGTTCTGAATCGAGCCAATGCGCATCCTCGACAGGAAGGTCACAATGCTCCGGAACTGGGCCATAGGTCAGGTAAAGGTGCAATGGGAGTACTATGGACATGAAGAGGCTACATGGGAGCTAGAGGATGCCATGTAGTTGGCACATCCATTTTTGTTCAATTTTGCAGAACACTGAGGCGATACCAATGTAGCATTTTGTTCAATTTTGTAAGCACTGAGGACAGTGCTATTGAAGGGGGAGGGGAATGTAACACCCCAGTTTTGACCCCATTGCACTAGATGTATATGATGTATATATTGTAAATGATCATGGTGCGAAGCTAAAGGCCAAGGCCCCACCATTGATTGGTTATGCCATGTTTTAGATTTAAATTGTCACCGATGGAATATCGGGGCATGCGGCATACATATTGAGTTTGTAATCATGTAAATATGCATCTTTAATTAAATAACCCGACCAGCTACGTTCACGGCAACTAAATTGAGAAGGGGCATGATTTTCACAAGGATAAGGGTGGGGGATGTCAAACCTTTCCCAATGGGGAAAAAAGCCATGTGTCATCTTCCCTTGTCTTACCCAACCATCACCATTAAGAACTGCTGCTGTTAGTTGGGGCAGTTATGGCTAGGAGTGGAGTGTGGCAGGGCTGTCAGTCCTTGCCCACACGCACAATCCACCAGTGTATTGAACCTCCTGTTGGGTAGAATAATGACCACTACGCATTCTTGCCGTTGTCTGTTCATCGACGCGCATAGGCAGAGATGTTCGTCCTCATGCAGGGACCATTATCTGTTCATTATTCTCACGCACATGATTTTTCTTGGTTTTCACTCACACAGCGAGCTGGGAGCCGTGCTCTTTCATCCACGATTTTCTTGTGAAGGGCCATTCACGTTTTCGGCTGTATGATCTCCTTACAGACTGGTATGGCCATGTAATTTTCCATCATTTCGATGTTGAGATTGGGACCGTTGTTATTCCCGTGAGTTATGGTTGCCGCCATTCTCCTCAAGATTCGTTGTATTGCTCTGGTCTCCCTTACATTGTGATTGTTGTGGTCTTCTTTACATTTTGGGGATGGGAGTCTGTTCATTTCCACGCACAGAAATCTACTCTGTTTGATCTCACGCAGCCAGGAGGGGAGCTGATTATCGGTTGTCATTCACGTTTTTCCACACAGTGGAATTGAGTATGTTTTCCCTCTATATTTTGGGGATCTGGTGCAAGTCTCCATCACACACAGTCTGAGAGTATGTAGTTTCTTCCCCAGTGAGGCCTATGTAAGTCTTTTCCGCTTGCTTAGTTGTCAAGGATGGACTACTGTCTTCCTCATGTTGTGATTGTGTTTGCTGTTACATTTGGGACTGTTGGAATTTGCTTGGGAATCGTTTTTCCCTGTTAAGCTGTAACAACTGGTTGATTGCATGTGTGCAATGGTTGGTCTTCGGACTGCGTTGGTGGTAGGGATGGGGGCTTGGTTTTCTTGATAAACCTGGTGTGTTTGGAAACCACACAGACGTAGCTAGAGGGCTGAATTTCTTCTCCACAACCCCTGAATAGCACTGGAAGGGAATGCAGGGCCTGAGGGACTGATTCCTTGTGTTGGGTGTGTGTGGGTGTCTTAGAAGTCAGGCTAGTTCTGGTGTAGGTGTTCCTAGCTCTATAATGGGCTCACCAGCTTAGCATTTAGCCTTTCCCAAATCCTTGATGGCCTGATAAACAGGACCATGTTGGCTAGGCTGTCTTGCTGATGGCTTGATAAACCCAACTGTGTTGGCTTGGCTGTGTTTTATGTATCCTTGGCTATGTACAAGCCTGCTTGTTTCTTATTCCTTGGAGAATCATGCCCAGCTCAGGGGTGGCAACACTGCTAAGAGATTAAGGAGCAGGCTGGCCTATGGTTGGGTGGAACGTTGCAGCGACGTAGCTGGTTGTGGAATGAGTTCTTCATAAGATAAGTAATCTTGCCTATTTTACTTCTGCAACCATATTTTCTGTCAATGAATGTGATGAACATGTTGAATGAATTCTTGTATGAATGTATGTTGCTTCCGCTATGCATGATAAATGTTCATGTGTGCATGTTCTAGTTCAAAGCATTTGTTTCAACATTTCAGCTTTTCAGCATTTTATGAATTTTACATGTTCATGGGGCTAGTTTCCTAGATGGTTAACGCCCTGGTAGCGTCCTCTTCGTCGATCGGAGGGTCGGGGATGTCACATTTCAAGTGCAAGATTATTTAGGAAACATGAAGGCAAGAGTTTCCATTTTCAA
Organism: Pseudotsuga menziesii; assembly: GCA_001517045.1. NCBI lineage: Eukaryota > Viridiplantae > Streptophyta > Pinopsida > Pinales > Pinaceae > Pseudotsuga > Pseudotsuga menziesii. The sequence continues at coordinate 389,904 of LPNX011080110.1, forward strand.
TTTGAATGGAAGGGCATCCATTTGGTGGGAACACTTCAAGAAAGTAAAGAGGATTAGTGAAAGGAAACTGAAGTGGAAATAGTTCAAGAAGTATTTCAGGCAGAATTACCTCTTTGACAGGTATTATGATGACAAGATCAAAGAGTTCGATGAGCTGAGATTGGGACAACATACTATGGATGAATATGCAAATAAGTTCTTGGAATTATTGAGGTATGTCCGATACATCAGAGATGAAAAAGTGAAGGTTCAACTGTTTCTGAGTGGATTTCCTCAAGCCTACAAAGATAGAATTGAGTTTTATGAACCAAGAACTCTTGAAGAAGCTATAAGGAAGGCTAAGTATTGCTATGAGCAAAGCAAAGGTAAACCTGATTACCGTAAGGCATGGAAGGACAAGAAGAATGAGAAATTTGATCAAAGGAAGAAATGTTTCAAACCTTCTAGATTCAGGAATCAGCAGAAGCAGCCATCCCAAGCTGCGAGTAATCTAGTTGGAGTGACAGGTGGAAATCCTAAAGAGCCACATCAGAATAAAGGTCCACTCAAATGTTGGAAATGTGAAGGACCCCACTTGCGCAGATATTGTCCACTTGACATTGAAAGTGCAAGGCCAACTTATAACATTCAGGGAGCAGAGACGGTGGGTCAAGTAGCAAGGGTAGTCCCTAGAATTTATGCAGCATTGATGGACCACCAGGAAGATCACCAATCAACTATGGTTGAAGTTGCAGGTAAGATTGTTGAACAATCTGTTTCTATTTTGATTGACCCTGGTTCTACTCACAGTTACATTACTCCTAGGGTAGTGGATATTTGTGCTTTTAGGAAGGTCAAGCATGGGAAATCTTGGTTAGTTCAGCTAGCCACTGGGACTAAGAGAAAGGTTAGTGAATTACTAGAGAAATGTCCATTGGTTATGAATGGATTGATCACTTGTGTGGATCTGAATGTTCTACTGCTTGGTTCCTATGATGTTCTCATTGGAATGGATTGGTTAGAAGCTCATAGAGTGAATCTTGACTGTTATAACAAGAAATTTGAATGCACGAATGAAGAAGGAAACCCAGCAGTTGTGAAAGGTATTCCGAAGATAATTTCAGTAAGACAGGTTTCAACAATGCAGTTGAAGAAGTTCTATAGGAAAGGTTGCCAATTGTATGCAACTCACATTCTGGAACCAAACAGAGATGAAAATCCCAGGTTGGAGGACTATCAGGTGCTATAGGAATTCAAGGATGTGTTTCCTGATGAGATTCCAGGGTTTCCTCCAAAGAGGGACATTGATTTCACCATTGAACTTGTGCCAGGAGTAGCACCAGTGTCCAAGACACCCTATAGGATGAGTACACCGGAGATGTTATAGCTGAAGATGCAACTACAAGAGTTGTTGTAAGAGCTCGGTTTTAACCCCGCTTGCATTAAAAATACATGATACACATATTGTAAATAATCATGGTGCAGAGCTAAATGCAAAGGCCCCACCATGATTTGGTTATGTTGAGTTTTGTATTGAAATGGTCACCGATGGTATATTGGGACATGCGGCATATATATTAAGTTGTGGCATCATGTAACTACACATTTTTAATTCAACAACCCAACTAGCTATGTTCACTGCAACTATATTGAGAAGGGGGCATGATTTCCTAAGGGTAAGGAGGGGGAAAGTTAAATCCTGAGCCATGGGATGGGGGGGGGAAAGCCATGTGTCACCACTCTCTTCACTCACCCTCTCTTGTCTCATCCAACCACCACCCTTCATTGTTCTATTGTTATTGGGGCATCTATTTGTTGAAAGCAAGACCACTACGCCATGATTTCCATTCTCCCCATGCACATGCACTCCCTACACGAATTGCCTTTTGAATTGCAGATGGTCTATCCACTATCTGAAGTGTGGTTGTTCATTCACCTCACACAGATTGAGATAAAAGGAACACACATTCCATTGTTTGGGGTTCGCCATTCCTCTCACACTGCCTTGTTAATCGGAGAGACATTCTTCCCCTGTTCATGTAGAGCGTCGGTCTTTTCCCACCATTGTTAGACTGCTGTGGTTTTCCTCACCGATCTCTGGTTGCAGCTTCCTCCATGCATTGTCGACTGTGTTTTTCCTGTACAATGTGGATTTTGCTATAGATTGCTGTGTTTTCCTCTGTGATTTGTTGGCTATTATTCCATCATGGAATCGTGGTAATGATTGCATTTCCAGCTATGTGTTTTAGCTATGTCTTGTTCCCCTCACACACAGATTGAGAATTGGTTCTCTTCCCATTTTTTCGTCTATGTATTTTTCTTCAGCGATTGCAGTGAAGATTGTGTGCTATGGGCTCAGGGTTGCTCGTGGGCTGTTAATGGCCATGATTGCTAGACTGTGTTTTCCTCGGTAAAATCTTGAATAGCTATTTGGCTGCTTGCATGCAATGGTTTTGTCCTCGGACTACATTGGAGTGGTGAATGAGGGCCTGAGATGCTTGATAAACCTGGTGGATTGAGAACCACATAGATAGAGCCATTGAGCTAGTTTTCTTCTCCACAACCCTTGAATAGCAATGGAAGGGAGATCAGGGTCTGAGGGACTGCGTTGCAGAGAAAGGATTGATTTCCTTGTGTTGGGTGTGTGTGGGTGTTCTAGAAGCCAGTTTGGTTTTGGTATTAGTGCACCAGCTTAGCATTAGCCTTTCCCAGCTCATGGATGGCCTAATAAACCCAACTTTGTTGGCTTGGCTGATCTGTTGTTTGCCTGATAAACCCAACTGTGTTGGCTTGGCTAAACTGTGTACCCTTGTGGTGTTGTTATCCTTGGCTATGTGTAAGCCTGTTAGTTCCTTATTCCTTGGGGAATCATTCCTGACTCGGGGGTGGTAGCATTGCTGAGAGATTAAAGAGCATGCGGGCCTATGGTTGGGTGGAACGTTGCAGCGACGTAGCTGGTTGCGGAACAAGCTATTTATAAGATAAGTACTCCTGCCTAACTTGTGTCTGCAATTATATTTACCATTGATGAATGATGATATACATGTTAAATGCTGAGCTATATATGCATGAATGTTGATTGATATGTTTTGCTTCCATTGTATATATGAATGATTATGCTTTGTAAAATGTTTTTATGTTTTAAGTATCATGCTTCAGCAGTATATGTATGTATGTCCATGTTCTTGGGGCTAGCTGCCCAGATGATTGATGTATAGTAGCATCCTCTTCGTCGGTCGAAGGGTCAGGGACATTACAGTGTGGTATGAGAGCTCTGGTTGCAGCATGGGCTTGAATGGGCCATGAAATATTAGATAGCAGAGGTAGGTTGCCTACTGCCTAGAAGAAACTAGGAAAAATAGAAGGAAACCTGTGCATGAAAGGAGAATTTTTGGAAAATTCCTCTAGGTATGGGATCATCGGATAATTGGAGGACTTAGTCTGAAGTCCCACCGATGCATCAAATCATCTAGTTGGAAGACCACCCGACGAGGGACGTGTGACAAGGAAATCCATGAAAATTTACCTATGTGTTAAAAATCATTGGCGATCGGCGCCACTATGATGAAGCGAATGCTGAAACATTGGCGGAGGTTAGCAGATGATGCATTTGTCGTTGCGGCTACTTAAAGGACTATCCACCCGATGGATAGTTGATCCGGCCACTGATGGCACAGAAGTTCTGAAATTTTCTAAGTGTTGACTTCATCGGCCATTGAAGCATGTTAGTGGTATTCATCACTGATGAACAGTGGAAGCGATCAAGGGATTGTAGACTTGCCGTTGCGGATAGCTAGAGGACTATCCTTCCGATGGATAGAGCCTCTGACCGCTGACGCAGTGAAAGAAAATTTAGAAATTTTCTAAGTTTTTGGTCATTAGCACATCAGAACACTTGGATAGTTGTATCGCCGATGCTTAGCTGTTTGACAGTCTGCCATTGCGGCTGCCTTGTGGACTAAAACACCGATGTGTAGCACTTAGTGGTTCTGACTGCCGACAGAAGAAGGAAGTTTCGAAATATTGTTTAAGTGTTGAAATCATCGACAAAAGTTAGTTGATGAGACCGCCGATGGACGTTGGCGAAAAATAGTTGATCGAGTGCCGGCCGTTGCGGATGGCTAGAGAAATACACGCCCGATGGGTAGAGCCTCTTACCGTCAATGGCGCAGAATTTTTGAAAGTTTTCTAAGGAGTAGGATCATCGGTGATCGGAGGACAATAGTCGTTGGAATAACCGATGAATAGAAGATGGAAGAGCTGATGCGGCAGAAGACAAGGCAAGAAGAAAATTCAAAATTTTCTCTAAGGCACGAGATCATCGGCCTTCGGGAAATGTTAGTGGATCGGATCACCTATTGGAAAAAGTTCAATGAAGGTGACTCGTCATTTCGGCTACTTAGTCAACTATCCCTCCAACGCCGCAACAGCTAGTGCTTCCGACCGCCGATGGGTTTGAGGCCCCGGAAGACATAGGGAGATTGTGGGTTGCCGTTGCGGAAGCCTTGACAAATATCCCGTCGAGGCACTAGTCTATCCACCCACCAATGCCGAGGTGTTTAATGTATAACGGTTTTGAGTTTCAATAACATACTACGGTGGCGTGTGTTTGGGAGTACCAACACTGCGGAAGAGTTAGGGCTTGTGGAAATCGCCGTTGCGGATGCCTAGAGGACTGAGTGTCCGATGCCACAGTAGGATGCCGCTTTGAGAAGCTTTGTTCCACAGAAATTATAAAAGGATTGTTGGCCACCGTTGCGGAATGATAGACCACTGCAGACCGATACAGCAGAAGAAATTAGAGATTTCAGTCGTCGACACGTTGAGAGATTAGTAAGGAGAAGACTCGACGAGCAGTAGTTGACATCGTTGATCGGAAGGTCATCCGGTTCGCTCGCGAAAACTATAGAAGGAACACTTTCCGCCATTGCGGATGCTCAAGAGACTGTGCACCCGATCAACAAATGATTTTCTCACTGATACAGAGCGGGAGTTTAGTCATTTTGCCTGCCGAAACGCCTGAAAGGAGTAAGCGAACAGACCAGTGATGAATAGTCGATCTGCTTGTCGATGCAGATCGGAAGTGTAGTTGTTTTGACCACCGTAGAATCGGAAAAATAGCTGGGAAGAGGTCCGATTGGGCCTAAAGAAATTTGGATTTTTCGAAGGGATTTCTCAGTAGTTTTTCAAATAGTTTTCAGCCAGTTTTCAGCAGATTATCAACGGTCACAGAGCTGAACAAGAAATAGAGAAAATTCTGTGTTTTAGCATAATTTTTGTTTTATAAAATTTCCAGAAGAGGGAGGTAAGTAGTTTTTATTTATATTAATGTTATGCATCTAACAGTTTGCTACTAGCACATTGCATAATTATAGACAACTTCCGAGAGCAGTACTCCAGAAAGAACAGTGTGGTAAAGCAAGAGGTGGTTTAGTAATGAGAACCCATGATGGGTATGATGCTCGGGATTCTTACGAGCGAGCAGAGGATGCCATGGGAGAAAATGTCCGTAATGGAAATGATGACATAGAGTCTAATGGAAGGAGATTCCAGGGGACACCATCCGAGGTTGAAGCCACCATGAGAAGCTTGGTTAAATCCCAGGAAGAGTAGCATCAATTGAATGCTGCCATATTGCAGAGTTTGACAGACTTGCAGAAAAAGATAGATTCTGGACGAGGTATATCAAGGCCAGAAGGCAGTAAGAGTAGCACTAGGAGAAGGAGAAGGACTTCCAGTGGGTCATCTGACTCTGAAGGATCCAGTGGAGATACAAGTTCATCTTCTCATAAGAGAAAAAGAATAAGACATCATAGGGATTGCTCTCGAGATGAATTTAGGAAAGCTAAACCTCCTACATTTGATGGTGAGATAAAGACGGGACAATAAGCTGAAGCTTGGATTCTTGGGATAAAGAAGTACTTTCAGGTGTAGGATTATTTAGGAAACATGAAGGCATGAGTTGCCATATTCAATCCGAATGGAAGGGCATCCATTTGGTGGGAACACTTCAAGCAGGTAAAGAAGATCAGTGAAAGGAAACTGAAGTGGAAACAGTTCAAGAAGTATTTCAGGCAGAAATACCTTTCTGACAGGTATTATGATGACAAGATTAAGGAGTTCCATGAGCTGATATTGGGACAACAAACCATGGATGAATATGAAAATAAATTCTTGGAATTGTTGAGGTATGTCTGGTACATCAGAGATGAAAAAGTGAATATCTAGCGGTTTCTAAGTGAATTTCCTCAAGCCTACAAAGACAAAATGGAGTTCTATGAGCCGAGAACTCTCGAAGAAGAAATAAGAAAGGCTAAATATTGCTATGACCAAAGCAAAGGTAAACCTGATTACCATAAGGCATGGAAGGACAATAAGAATTAAAAGTTTAACTAAAGAAAGAAAGGTTTCAAACCTTCTAGACTAAGGAATCAACAGAAGAAACCATCCCAAGCTACGAGTAATCCAGTTGGAGTGATAGGTGGCAAGCCTAAAGAGCCAAATCCGAATAAAGGTCCACTCAAATGTTGGAAATGTGAAGGACCTCACTTGCGTAGATATTTTCCACTTGAGAATGAAAGTGCAAGACTAGCTTATAACAATCAGGGAGTAGAAACAATGGGTCAGGTAGCTAGAGCAGTCCCTAGAATTTATGCAGCACTGGAGGACCGCCAGGCAGATCATCAGTCAACTGTGGTTGAAGTTGCAGGTAAGATTGTTGAACAATCTGTTTCTATTTTGATTGACCCTGGTTCTACTCACAGTTATATCACTCCTAGAGTAGTGGAGAATTGTGCTTTTAAGAAGATCAAGCATAGGAAACCTTGGTTAGTTCAGCTTGCCACTGGGACTAAGAGAAAAGTTAGTGAATTGGTAGAGAAATGTCCATTGGTTATGGATGGATTGATCACTTGTGTAGATCTGAATGTTCTACCACTTGGTTCCTATGATGTTCTCATTAGAATGGATTGGTTAGAAGCTCACAGCGTAAATCTTGACTGTTATAATAAGACTTTCGAATGCATGAATGAAGAAGGAAACCCAGTAGTAGTGAAGGGTATTTCAACGGTAATTTCAGTAAGGCAGGTTTCAACAATCCAATTGAAGAAGTTCTGTAGGAAAGGTTGCCTGTTGTATGCGGCTCATATTCTGGAAGCAATGGGAGATGAAAATCCTAGGTTGGAGGACTATCAGGTGTTACAGGAATTCAAGGATGTGTTTCCTGATTAGATTCTAGGGATTCCTTCGTAGAGGGACATTGATTTCACCATTGAACTGCTAGGAGCAGCACTAGTGTCCAAAACACCCTACAGGATGAGTACACCGAAGATGCTAGAGTTGAAGATGTAACTGCAAGAGTTGTTGGAAAAGAAGTATATCCAACCGAGTGTGTCTCCTTGGAGAGCACCGGTTCTGTTTGTAAAGAAGAAATATGGTACACTCAGGTTATGTATTTATTACAGACAGTTGAACAAGGTTAATGTGAAGAATAAATACCCTTTGACTAGGATTGATAACCTCTTTGATCAAATGAGAGGAGCAAAGGTATTTTCCAAGATTGAATTGAGGTTTGGTTACTATCAGGTGAGAATCAAGGATGAAGACATTCATAAGATAGCCTTCAGGACAAGGTATGGACATTATGAGTTTGTAGCAGTACCATTTGGTCTCATAAATGCACCAGCCACATTTATGTGCCTTATGAACAGTGTCTTCAGTAAGTATTTGGACAATTTTGTTTTTGTTTTCCTTGATGACATTATTATTTATTCTAAGAATGAGGAAGAGCATGAAAAGCATTTGAGATTGACATTGCAAGTGATCAGGGAACATCAGCTGTATGCAAAGTTGAGAAAGTGTGACTTCTACAGGGATAGAATTCAATATTTGGGTCACATTATCTTAGAAGAGGGTATATCAGTAGACCCTGAAAAGATTGAAGCCATTATGAATTGGCCTACTCCAAGAAATGTGACGGATGTAAGATATTTTATGGGACTTGCAGGATACTACAAGAGATTCATTGAAGGATTTTCCAAGGTTGCACATGCCATCACTTCTTTGCAAAAGAAGGGAATAAAGTTCAAATGGACTTCGAAGTGTGAAGAAAGCTTCTAGCGGTTGAAGAATCTTCTCACCAGTGCACTAGTATTGAAAGTTGCAGACCCAGAGAAAGACTTTGTGGTGTGTACCGATGCATGCAGATAAGGGCTTGGAGGAGTCCTCATGCAGGACAACCACGTGATATGTTATGAATCAAGAAAGTTGAAGGAGCATGAGAAGAACTATTCCACTCATGATCTAGAGCTTGTAGCCATAGTACATGCTCTCAAGATGTGGAGACATTACTTGATGGGTAGAATATTTGAACTCAGAACAGATCACTGTGGCTTGAAGTATTTGTTTGATCAGCCTACTCTGAATGCTAGGCAAGTGAGATGGCTAGAATTTCTATGTGAGTTTGATTTTAAAATCAAGCACATAAAAAGAAAAGAGAACAAGGTAGCTGATGCACTGAACAGGAAGGTACAGGAAATGCATGTGGCATCTCTTAGTATTTTCCAATCAGAATTGAGGCAGCAGATTGTTAATCATGTTGCCAGAGATGAATTGTATGAGCAGGTAAAAGACAAATTGCAGCAGCAAAGTCTTGAGAAGAGGTATGAGGGATATAAATTGGAAGAAGATGGACTTCTCACTTTTAAAGGAAGAATTTATATTCCGAATGTAGCAGATTTGAGGAGAATTGTTATGGATGAAATCCATCAAGCTCCATATTCTGGTCACCCAGGATATCAGAAGACAATTGCTACAGCTAGAAGGCAGTACTTTGGGCCAGGTATGAAAAAGGACATGGCTGAATACATTTCAAGGTGCATGAAATGTCAATAGGTAAAGGTTGAGCATCAACATCCAACAGGTTTGTTGCAGCCTTTTCCAGTTCTAGAATGGAAATGGGAAGTTATTTCCATGGATTTTATTACAGGATTGCCGATGACTTGGAGACAACATGATTCCATCATGGTTGTAGTAGAAAAGTTGACCAAAGAAACACATTTTATACCAGTGAAGTCTACACACAAGACTGATGACATTGCAAAGGTTTTCATGAAGGAGATTTTCAAATTGCATGGATTACTGAAGGCAATAATTTCTGACAGAGATGTCAAGTTCACTTCTAATTTTTGGAAGGGGTTGTTTGCAGATTTGCGTACAAAGTTAAACTTCAGCATTGCATACCATCCTCAGACAGATGGGTAGACAGAAAGAGTTAATCAGGTGATTGAAGATATGCTTCACATGTGTGTGATGGACAAACCAACCAAGTGGGAAGATTACTTACACTTGGTAGAGTTTGCTTACAACAATGGACAGCAGGCATCCTTGGGGATGAGTCCGTATGAAGCCTTGTATGGAAGAAGGTGTAGGACACCAGTGACTTGGGATAACCTAGTGAACAGAGTTGTGCTTGGACCAGAATTGCCCAAGGAAATGGAGCAAGAGGTTGTAAGGATCAGGCAGAATATGAAAGAAGCATAGGACATATATAAAATCTATGCATATAAGCATAGGATGAACAAAGAGTTCAGTGTTTGGGATCATGTTTACCTTAGAGTGAAGGAAAAGAAAAGTTCGTTGAAGCTTGGAAGTTGTGCCAAGCTGTCACCTAGATACTGTGGGCCGTTTGAAGTGCTTAAAAGAATAGGGCCAGTTGCATATAGAATTGCATTGCCTGCTAGTAGTAGAGCTCATAATGTTTTTCATGTTTCTTTGCTTAAGAAATATGTACATGATCCTAACCATGTGATAAATTGGGATGTGATTCAGGTGGAACCCAAGGAAGAGTTTCAAATCAAGCCAATGCGCATCCTCAACAAGAAGGCCACAATGCTCCGGAACCGAGCCATAGGGAAGGTAAAGGTGTAATGGGAGCACTATGGACCTGAAGAGGCTACGTGGGAGCTAGAGGATGCCATGCGATTGGCACATCCATTTTTGTTCAATTCTGCAGAACACTGAGGCGGTACGAGTCCAGCATTTTGTTCAAATTTTGTAAAGCACTGAGGACAGTGCTATTGAAGGGGGAGGGGAATGTAATACCCCGGTTTTAACCCTGCTTGCATTAAAAATACATGATACACATATTGTAAATAATCATGGTGTGGAGCTAAAGGCAAATACCCCACCATGATTTGGTTATGTTATGTTTTGGATTGAAATGGTCACCGATGGTATATCGGGACATGTGGCATACATATTAAGTTGTGGAACCATGTAACTACGCATTTTTAATTCAACAACCCAACTAGCTATGGTCACTGCAACTAAATTAAGAAGGGGGCATGATTTCCTAAGGGTAAGGAGGGGGAAAGTTAAATCCTGAGCCATGGGGGGTGGGGGGGAAGCCATGTGTCACCACTCTCTTCACTCACCCTCCCTTGTCTCATCCAACCACCACCATTCATTGTTCTATTGCTAGTGGGGCATCTATTTGATGAAAGCAAGACCACTACGCCACGATTGCCATTCTCCCCACACGCATGCACTCTCTACACAATGCACCTTCTGAATTGCGGATGGTCTATCCACTATCCAAAGTGTGGCTGTTCATTCACCTCACGCAGACTGAGTTAAAAGGAATACACATTCCATTGTTTGGGGTTCGCCATTCCTCTCACACCGCCTTGTTAATCGGAGAGACATTATTCCCCTATTCATGCAGAGCATCAGTCTTTTCCCACCATTGTTAGATTGCTGTGGTTTTCCTCACCGATCCCTGGTTGTAGCTTCGTCCACGCATTGCCAACTGTGTTCTTCTTGTACAATGTGGATTTTGCTGTAGATTGATGTTTTTTCCTCTGTGGTTCATTGGATATTAGTCCATCGTGGAATCGTGGTCATGATTGCATTTCCAGCTTTGTGTTTTAGCTGTGTCTTGTTCCCCTCGTGCACCGATTGAGAATCGGTTCTCTTCCCATTTTTTGGTCGGTGTATTTTTCTTCAGCGATTGCAGTGAAGATTGTGTGCTGTGGGCTCAGCGTTGCTCGTGGGCTATTAATGGGCATGATTGCTGGACTATGTTTTCCCCAGTAAAAGCTTGAATAGCTGTTTGGCTGCTTGCATGCAGTGGTTTTGTCCTCGGATTGCATTGGAGTGGTGAATGAGGGCACGAGATGCTTGATAAACCTGGTGGGTTGAGAACCACACAGACAGAGCCGCTGAGCTGGTTTTCTTCTCCACAACACCTGCATAGCACTGGAAGGGAGATCAGGGTCTGAGGGATTGTGTTGCAGAGAAATGACTGATTTCCTTGTGTTGGGTGTGTGTGGGTGTTCTAGAAGCTAGTCTAGTTCTGGTGTCGGTGCACCGGCTTAGCATTAGAGTTTCCCAGCTCCTGGATGGCTTGATAAACCCAACTTTGTTGGCTTGGCTGATCTGTTGTTCGCCTGATAAACCCAACTGTGTTGGCTTGGCTGAACTATGTACCCTTGTGGTGTTGTTATCCTTGGCTATGTGTAATCCTGTTAGTTCCTTATTCCTTGGGGAGTCATGCTCGGCTCGGGGGTGGCAGCGTTGCCGAGAGATTAAAGAGCACACAAGCCTATGGTTGGGTGGAACATTGCAGCAACGCAGCTGGTTGCAGAACAAGCTCTTTATAAGATAAGTACTCTTTCCTAACTTGTGTCTGCAATTATATTAACTATTGATGAATGATGATATACATGTTAAATGCTGAGTTGTATATGCATGAATGTTGATTGATATGTTTTGCTTCCGTTGTGTATATGAATGATTATGCTTTGTAAAATGTTTTTATGTTTTAAGTATCATGCTTCCGCAGTATATGCATGTATGTCCATGTTCATGGGGCTAGATGCTTGGATGATTGACGTATAGTAGCGTCCTCTTTGCCGGTCAGAGGGTCGGGAACGTTACAGTTGTTGGAAAAGAAGTATATCCGACCGAGTGTGTCTCCTTGGGGAGCACCGGTTCTGTTTGTGAAGAAGAAAGATGGTACACTCAGGTGATGTATTTATTACAGATAGTTGAACAAGGTTACTGTGAAGAATAAATATCTTTTTCCTAGGATTGATGACCTCTTTGATCAAATGAGAGGAGCAAAGGTATTTTCCAAGATTGACTTGAGGTCTGGTTACCATCAGGTGAGAATCAAGGATGAATACATTCATAAGACATTCTTCAGGACAAGGTATGGGCATTATGAGTTTGTAGTGGTACCATTTGGTCTCACCAATGCACCAGCTACATTTATGTGCCTTATGAATAGTGTCTTCAACAAGTATTTGGACAAGTTTGTTCTCGTTTTCCTCGATGACATTCTTGTTTATTCTAAGAATGAGGAAGAACATGAGGAGCATTTGAGATTGACATTGCAATTGCTCAGGGAGCATCATCTGTATGCAAAACTAAGCAAGTGTGACTTCTTTAGAGATAGAATTCAATATTTGGGTCACATTATCTCAGAAGAGGGTATATCTGTGGACCCTAATAAGATTGAAGCCATTATGAATTGGTCTACTCCAAGAAATGTGACGGATGTAAGATCTTTTAAGGGACTTGCAGGATACTACATGAGATTCATTGAAGGATTTTCCAAGGTTGCACATGCCATCACTTCTTTGCAAAAGAAGGGGGTGAAATTTGAATGGACTTCGAAGTGTGAAGAAAGCTTCCAACGGCTGAAGAATCTTCTCACCAGTGCACCAATATTGAAAGTTGCAGATCCAGAGAAAGATTTTGTGGTATGTACCAATGCATGCGGACAAGGGCTTGGAGGAGTCCTTATGCATGACAACCACGTGGTATGTCATGAGTCAAGAAATCTAAAAGAACATGAGAAGAACTATGCCACTCATGATCTTGAGCTTGCAGCCATAGTACATGCTCTCAATATGTGGAGGCATTACTTGATGGGTAGAAGATTTGAGCTCAGGACAGATCATTGTGGTCTGAAGTATCTGTTTGATCAGCCTACTTTGAATGCTAGGCAAGCGAGATGGCTGGAATTTTTATGTGATTTTGATTTTGAAATCAAGCACATAAAGGGAAAAGAGAATAAGGTAGCTGATGCGCTCAATAGGAAAGTGCAGGAAATGCATGTGGCATCTCTTAGTATTTTCCAATCATATTTGAGGCAGCAGATTGTTAATCATGTTGCCGGAGATGAATTGTATGAGCAGGTAAAAGACAAATTGCAGCAGCAAAGTCTTGAGAAGAGGTATGAGGGATATAAATTGGAAGAAGAGGGACTTCTTACTTATAAAGGCAGAATTTATATTTTGAATGTAGTGGATTTGAGGAGAGTTGTTATTGATGAAATCCATTAAGCTCTGTATTCTGGTCACCCAGGATATCAGAAGAAAATTGCTACAGCTAGAAAGTAGTACTTTTGGCCAGGAATGAAAAAGTACATGGCTGAATACATTTCAAGGTGCATGAAATGTCAACAGGTAAAGGTTGAGCATCAACATCCAGCAGGCTTGTCGCAACCCTTGCCAGTTCCGGAATGGAAATGGGAAGTAATTTCCATGGATTTTATTATAGGATTGCCGATGAATTGGAGACAACATGATTCCATCATGGTTGTGGTAGAAGAGTTGACCAAAGCGGCACATTTTATACTGATAAATTCTACGCATAAGACTGATGACATTGCAAATATCTTCATGAAGGAGATTTTAAAATTGCATGGATTTCCGAAGGCAATAGTTTCTGACAGAGATGTCAAGTTCACTTCCAATTTCTGGAAGGGGTTGTTTGTAGATTTGGGTACAAAGCTGAGCTTCAGCACTGCATACCATCCTTAGACAGATGGGTAGACATAAAGAGTTAATCAGGTGCTTGAAGACATGCTTCGGAAGTATGTGATGGACAAACCAACCAAGTGGGAAGATTACTTACACTTGGTAGATTTTGATTACAATAATGGACAGCAGGCATACTTGGGGATGAGTCCGTACGAAGCTTTATATGGAAGAAGGTGTAGGACACCAGTGAACAGAGTTGATCTTGGTCCAGAGTTGCTCAAGAAAATGGAGCAAGAGGTTGTAAAGATTAGACAGACTCTGAAAGCATCACAGGACAGATAGAAAAGCTATGCAGATAAGCATAGGATGAATATAGAGTTCAGTATTGGGGATCATGTTTACCTCAGAGTGAGGGCAAAGAAAAGTTCCTTGAAGCTTGGAAGTTGTGCCAAGCTGTCACCAAGATATTGTGGGCCATTTGAAGTGCTTGAAAGAATAGGGCCTGTTGCATATAGACTTGCATTGCCTGCTAGTACTAGAGCTCATAATGTTTTTCATGTTTCTTTGCTTAAGAAATATGTACATCATCCTAACCATGTGATAAATTGGGATGTGATTCAGGTGGAACCCGAGGGAGAGTTCCAAATCGATCCAATGCGCATCCTCGATAGGAAGGTCACAATGCTCCAGAACCGAGCCATAGGGAAGGTAAAGGTGCAATGGGAGCACTAGGAACCCGAAGAGGCTACGTGGGAGCTGGAGGATGCCATGCGATTGGCACATCCATTTTTGTTCAATTCTGCGGAACACTGAAGCAGTGTCAGTGTAGCATTTTGTTCAATTTTGTAAAGCACTAAGGACAATGCTATTGAAGGGGGAGGGGAATGTAACACCTCGGTTTTGACCCCAATGCATTAAATATATATGAATGATATACATTGTAAATAATCATGGTGTGGAGCTGAATGCAAAGGCCTTGCCATAGATTTGGTTATGTTATTTTCAGATTGGAATTGTCACCGATGGTATATCGAGACATGTGGCATACATATTAAGTTGTGGCATCATGTAACTATGCATATTTAATTAAATAACCCCAACTAGCTATGTTCAATTCAACCAAATTGAGAAGGGGCATGATTCCTAAGGATAAGGAGGGGGGGGAGTGCTGAATCTTGAGCCATGGGAAAAAATCCACGTGTCACCACTCTTTTGCTCACCTTCCCTTGTCTAATCCAACCACCACCTTAGTTATTCTATTGTTAGTTGGGGCAGCTGTTGGCTGGTAGGAAAACCACTACTATGCCCATGCCTGCACTCTCTCCACGACATGCCTTTTGGGTTGCGGATGGTCTGCCCACTATCCAGATCGTGAGTCTGTTCATTTTCCCTCACACTAAGCGGAGTTAAAAGGGGGCTGCAATTATTTGATTGGGGTTCGTTCTCCTCTTCCTCACTGATTGCTGGCTTGCGGGTTGGTTCTTCCTTCTCTCACGGAGTTGTTAGTTGGAGGTTGTGTTGATCCTCATGTTCACGCAGAGAGTTGGTGTCTTTTTCCACCATTGTCAGACTGCGTAATGTTCTATTATTCCATCACAAATCATGGCTGTGATTTCATCGACAGTTCTGTGGGTTGCGTCTTTTTCCCTTACGTATAGATTGGGAGTCTGTTCTTTTCCCAATTGCGGTCTGCGTAAGTTCTCCTGCGAGTGTAGTGGGGAGGGTGTACTGTGGGATGTTATTTGCCATGAGTGCTAGACTGTGTTTTTCCCCTATGTTTTAGCTACTGTAGGTTGCTGTGAAATTGTCTTGGCCACGATAGGGCCAAGAACGATTTAGGGAGTTGTTTTCCCCTGTTAAAGCTTGAATAGTTATTTTTCTGCATGCACGCAGTGGTTTTGTCCTCAGAATGCATTAGAGTGGCGAATGAGGGCCTGATGTGCTTGATAAACCTGGTGGTTTGGGAACCACATAGATAGAGCTAGTGAGCTGGATTTCTTCTCCACAACCCCTGAATAGCACTGGAAGGGAGATCAGGGTTTGAGGGACTGCGTTGTAGAGAAAGGACTGATTTGCTTGTGTTGGGTGTGTGTGGGTGTCCTAGAAGCCAGGTTGGTTCTAGTGTAGGTGTCCTCAGCTCTTCAATGAGCTCACCAGCTTAGCATTTAGCCTTTCCCAGCTCCTGGATGGCCTGATAAACTGAACTTTGTTGGCTTGGCTGATCTGTTGTTTGCCTGATAAACCCATCTGTGTTGGCTTGGATGAACTGTGTACCCTTGTGGTAATGTTATCCTTCGCTATGTGTAAGCCTATTAGTTCCTTATTCCTTGGAGATTCATGCCTGGCTCGGGGGTGGCAGCGTTGCTAAGAGATTAAGGAGCATGCGGGCCTACGGTTAGGTGGAACGTTGCAGCGACGTAGCTGGTTGCGGAACAAGTTCTCTATAGAATAAGTATTCTTGCCTAACTTGTATCTGCAATCATACTTACCATTGATGAATGATAATATACATGTTGAATGCTAAATTGTATATGAATGCATGTTGTTTTGCTTCCGCTATGTATATGAATGATTAATGCTTTTGTAATATGTTTTATGTTTTTAAGTATCATGCTTCAGCATTATATGTATGTAAGTCAATGTTCATGGGGCTAGATGCCTAGATGATGTGATGTATCATAGCGTCCTGTTCATTGGTCGAAGGGTCGGGGACATTACAGACTCCATAGCCCAATGGCCATGTGTTTTGTTTCAACCATACCCCAATGGCCATGTGTTCTGTTTTAACCAATCTTACCAATTACAAACAATCCTGCTTACACATATCTGGCCTCGTTAATATTTTGTGAGAGATCCCTCTCAGAAGAGAATAAAGCCAATTTTCTCTTTAAAGTGGTTTTGCTGTTACCTGGGAATATAATTTACAACCTTTTGTAATTTTCTAGTGATAACAAATTGGCGCCTTTTCCAGGGAACGAAAGTGCATATCAGGCCTATGAATAACAATAAGGATTGCAAAGTTTCAAGAAAGAAATTTCCGTAGGCAAGCAGAAGTTTCTACATTTAAAGAAGGTTGTACATTTTCCCTGGTGACTTCACATTCATTTTTAACAGTATTACAGAAAGACATCCTGGATTTTAGGAGAGAAAATACGAGAGGTAAGCCTAATAATGAAACTTTGCAAAGTGTGCAGAATCCAGAAAGATTGCTTAGAAATAAAAATAAAGAAAAAATAAATAGTTCTCAGTTTGGTGCATCATCATCTCAAGATTTTCACAGTATACAAGAATCTGAATGGGAAACTAGTGTTGAGAGATTACCTTCAAAATCCAGTAAAAACTGAAAAAACTGCTCCTATTGCCCAAAACTTTCAGTCCCATATTCATAAACCAATTCAGAATCCTCCATATTTTCAACCTTTACCACTTGCTCCAAATCCACCTAGACCAATGACTACAACTAGGTTTGCTCCATTGGCCTTACCTATGGTGTTACATGAAATTCCCTTAAATTATGCCTAGAGGATTTCATTGTATGATGGAGAAGGAAATGTTACAGCAAAATATCATGTTGGAAAATTTGATGATTTTATAGATTTGGAAGAGGTTGATTATTAGGATGTCAAGATGAGTCTGTTTGCACAGAGTTTGTCTGGGGAAGTGAAAAAGTGGTATAAAGATTTACCTGCTGAGTTTATTCAAAACTTTGATGCCTTTCAAATTTCCTTCTTGGAGAGATGGGGCGATAAGCAGAGTCCATTACAAGACTTGTCTCAGTACAATAATCTTAAAAAGGGAGGTTTTGAGTCAGTCCATGAGTTTTCTAGTACATTCATGAGAGACTATAATTCAATACTTGCTAATATTAAGCCTTCACTTGGTACTTCTAAACTTCATTATGCAGAAGCCTTTGATAATGACTTTGCATTGTTATTGAGGGAAAGAAAATCAGCTAGTCTTCCTGTTATGATTACAGATGCCTTGGAAGTAGAATCCGATATGATGGCATGTGGAAAGATAAAACAAAGAGTATATGTTGATAGGAGGAAAGGGTGAGAAGAAACTATTCCCTCCTCCTCTTCTCCTTCTTCATCTAATGATGTCAAATTTGAAATGATTTTAAAAATGATGGAAAAATGAATGGATAGGTTGACTATGGATACTAGGCCAGTGAATCGAGAACAAAATGAACCCCAGATAAAAAACCTTAACTTTAGAAGGCCTAGTCCTCCTCCACTTCCACATAATAGACAAAGAGATATGAGGAATCCAAGGAACCAAGAATATTAGCAAATAAGACCACCTTTCCCTGAAAATTATGTTGGTGATGAGGATGGTACAAAGTCTATTGAAAACCACATTCATCATTTTGGTGACTTAGATTCTCAAATTATGTTTGCACAAGAGGATGATAATAGAGATTTTGAGGAGGAGTTGGAACAGTATCAGAAAGGGTATATGCATGCTATAGATGATGTGAAAAAAGATCAAATTGAGAAGTAGAGATGTTATTGTAAATAAAGAAAGGTTAAATCCAAATCAACCTTCTAGTAGTCAGATGAATACAGAAAAAAGAAATGAAAAACAAAAGGAACCTGTTGTACATAAAGAGATTGAAAATAGAACTGAGAAAGTAAAAGAATTAAAACAAATAGCGCTCATGGGGGTAGATAAAATTTCTTCCATTTTTAATCTACAAAATGAACTTGCAAAATTGAAGATTTCAATTCCTTTTAATGAACTGCTCAGAAATGAGGAGTATAGGGACACAATAACCAAAATGGTAAGAAATAAGGGAGAGGCTCATAAAGATATTTTGTGTCACGTCCCCATGCCTTCAACCGACGAAGAGGACGTGACTACAAGATTCAATCACTCGGGCTAAGAGCCCCATGAACATGTACATGCATAAAATTTGCTGAAATAAAATGCATTGCAGTATAACATGCACAAACGAAATTGTTTATCATGCACAACTATATTTATTTATCTTGCACAGCGGAACCAACATTCATTTAACATGTTCATCTCAATCATTAACAATAAATAAGATAGCAGAAGCAAAAATGGGCAAGTTCACTTATCTTATGATGAACTCGATCTGGAACCAGCTACGTCGCTGCAACGTTCCACCCAACCATAGGCCAGTGTGCTCCTTAATCTCTCAGCACCGCTGCCACCCCCGAGCTGGGCATGATTCTCCAAGGAATAAGGGAACTAGCAGGCTTACACATAGCCAAAGATGTACAAACACAGCCAAGCCAACACAGTTGGGTTTATGCTAAGCTGGTGAGCTCATTACAGAGCCAAGAACACCTACACATGCCGTCAGAAGTAACCGTTGGATTTTGGATCGAAATGTAGTAGTGCATGCAGAAAAACAAGTGGTTCACAGCTCGGGTGGGGAAATCCGATTCCTGAGTTGTTCTTGGCCATATTGTGGCCAAAACAGTTCAATAATAGCCACAACAAACCCAAAAGGAAAAATAACCCACATCAAACCACAAATCGTGGGGAAAATAGTAGCCCCAATCTCAACATTGAAACAACGGGAAATACACAGCCCGAAATAGAAGAGGTGATCAGACTCTAAGCCTAGGCAGGGAAAACATATACTCATACCACAAAATCAGTATGGAAACACACCCTCACAGTAGAAATCATGAATGGCCCCTTCACAGGGAAATCGTGGATGGCAGAAAACGACTCCCCAGCTTGCTACGTGAGGAAATAATGAAGAATCCCAGCCTGTGCATGAGGAGAATAATGCAGAATCCTAGCCTATGCGTGAGAAGAATAATGTAGAATGCCAGCCTGTGCATGAGAATAATAATGTAGAATCCCAGCCTGTGCGTGAGAAGAATAATGTAGAATCCCAGCCTGTGCATGAGAAGAAGGGAACGACCGTCTCTGCATGTGGATGGAAAGAAAAATGGAGGAGTGGGAGAATCCAATTGTTTTCCTCCTTTCCCACGTGAAGTGAGAGTCCACTGGTGGAGTGTGCGGGTGGGCAAGGGCTGACAATCCTGCCACACACCACTGCCCAGCAATAACTATCCCAACTAATCAACAAAAGTTTTAATGTGGTAGTTGATTGATGAGACAAGGAAAGATGAGTGAGTAAAAAGGGTGGGTGACAACTAAAAAGGTTTAAGAGCTGACACATGGCTTTTCCCCATTGGCCCAAGGTTTAATAATTTCCCCTCCTTATCCTTAGGAAACTCATGCCCTTTTCATCATGGTTGCATTGATGTAGCTGGTTGGGGTTCATTTTAATTAAAAATGCATATTTACATGATGCCAAAACTATAAGGTGCTGGATAGCACGATATACCATCGACAACGATTCCAATCACCGAAACATAACACAACCAAATCAATGGTGGGGATTTTTCCTTTAGCTCCACACCACGATTAATTACAATATATATATCATGTACCTTTTAAAGCAAATGGGGTCAAAATCGGGGTGTTATATTCCCCTCCCCCTTTGAATAACACCGTCGTTGGTGTTCCAATACTTAGGAATACATATACAATTTACACATCCAAAATTTCCAAAATTTTGTAGATCTGTCCTATGTTCAATTATTTACTTTGAACTTTCAGGACCAAGCCCCTTGGCTTCTACAAGCTTCTCCTGTTGGTTCTCAGCTTTTGGCTCATCCCCAAATCTAGGAACTTTTTGGCTGCTACCCTCTTGATGTTCTCTTGTTGGGCAGTTCCGGCAGCAATGATGTCCTACGCATATCCAACATTTCACTGGCTGCTTCATCTTTACCTGCTCAATTTCCTTTGAGTCTTCATGCCTGGAAAATTTCTTAACGGATCGCTTGGACGAATGTCCCATCATTGATCCACTTTCCTTGCCTTTACGGATTTCCCCCAGAAGGATTTTTACCTCCTTTTGCAAACCGATAGAGTCTTGTAAAATCTGGTGGTTCATCTCATTCTACCTTTTCTGTATCTTGAGCATCTCTCCAATATTTTCTTAGGTCTTGGAAATTGTTTGAAGGAGACTTCCTGCCAAGTCCAATAGCTTTTGGTCAGCTGCCATGATCAATGTGCACAACTAGATTTCACTTTTCTCACCTGTGAAATGCATCATTGTAATTCTGTTAGACCAAGCATAATATAGGCATTAAAATCAATCAATTAATTTCCCAGTTGGCATGATAGTCCAAGTCTCATCAATGAGGCTTTCATATTTTTCATGCCTTCCCAACAGGCACATGAGCTCATTCATGTCCATTCTTGGGCAAAGAATTAACTATTCCAACATTCACAATTTATTTTAAGCAAATGAACACATTCTATTTTCAGCCATATATGCACTCAACAATCTTTTGTTTTCATAATTGCATAAGTATATATATATATATATAATCAAAAAAAAAGAAAGAGAGAGCAACAGAGTTTTTCCCCTCTTTGTTTTGTTCCATCCTGGAGCCTACACCACCGCTATGGCTTTTCATGCTCTCAGCCTCTTTCACTTCTCGTGAATGTTGGACCAATCCCTCTTGGTCATGACACTTAGTGTCTCCAGTCTATTTCAGACCTCTAAACCATGGAGCCTCCCCACATGGTTTTTCCTCGGCTGCTAGGAACTTCACAGTCTTACTAGCACCTTTTTCATTACTGCTCATTCCGAGCTCTTCAGGATAGTCACATGTCCACATGCACCCCTAGGATGCTTCCATAGTCCTCGCTCCCAACGATACCTATATTCAAGCATTGAATAAATTCACATGTTTAGTTTATTCTCATTGGTATTTATCTCTTAAACAAGAGCTTAACATCATAACCAAATCATATACATATGTATATTCCTTGAGCGAGAATTTGCAAAATAATCCAACACTTATCTATATTGTGCGTTTCCTCATTGGTCCATAGGATCCTGCTTTGCTTTGCAAGCCTTGGGATCGCCTATGGACTTAGATGTTAGGTCAACACGCAGGCTGCTCCACAACATCAAATAATTAATGTCCAGCCATTACACCTTCACGCCGAATGGGCTTGGAACTTTACCACAACCATTTCCAGGTCAAGGATCTACTATGGATCCCTAGGCATGTAACAACCCTATTTCAGCAACACCTTCACAACACCTCATAACATCCCCACTTATATCAACAATAATACATACGCTTATATCAACAACGCACTTATATCAACAACACACTTATATCAACCATAAATGACCAATTCTAGGTCCAGGATCTACTATGGATCCCTAGGCATATAACAACCCTATTTTAGTGACATCTTCACCACATCCTTTTATAAATATCAAGCACAGTCAAACCAACCTATAGTTGGGTTTATTAGACCGTCCAGCCAAGTCAACACACAATTGGGTTTATCAAGCTGCAGGAAATCAAGTCAACACTGTAATAACCGTTTACCCTTTTCTCTCTAGTGTGCAACACCAGACTGCATCTGTTTAGCCTGACAACACAAGCAATACATGCAAACTCATCAGCGTTATTTCTCTAAAAACCGTAATCATGTTTCATATCATTCTCTATTAAGTATTGAGACACCAGGAGTGCGTCCACCCCCTAGGGTGTAATCAATATTGAAAACCCTTTCATGATCCGACATCGGGAAAGTGTGCACCCCTTTCTGATGTGAGCCATGTATGCCCTATGCATACTCAAGCAATCTGTCATAATGGAAATGAAATCAAAACATGCCATGCATATTGAATTTAACAATTAGACATGCATATTCTTAGCTAGGGTCACAAAAAACTTATCCATTTGCAGATACAATATTCCTTCGTTAGCGAGGAATGGGGGCTCCCTTCTCTAAGTTGACAGTCCCTCGGTTTTCCATCCCAACTCCTTTTCACATTTCATATGCACACATGTATTACCAAAATAATCCATACTATCTCACTCATGTTGCTTACCAACACGTAGTGCAGATGAGACATTTCCAAAATGTCCAATGGAGTTTCACCCGAAACCCATTCCCAAGATAGGGGAAAACCTCTCGATAAAGTTTGGCTCCTTCAGGCCATCACACATGATCTTTCTGCAATGTGTACCCCTGGCACATTCATCAAGTAGCCAAACAGTTAATCATTACCTGATAATACAATCCAAATTGATTGTTCCATAACCAAGCAATGAGATTAGTAATTAAATTCAATAAGAATTTGCAACTCTGTCCACTACAGAAATTGATTTGCTTAGTAATGAGGTGATCCTCATTTGTGGGTCTCTTGTAAGTAGCACTACTATTCCCATCATAATTTTATGCTTACTAGCATAACATGAATACCCACTTACAATGCGTCCTCCTGACACAATTTTATGCAAGCCAATAGTGATTAGTAGTTGTTAGTAATTTCTCAAATTTGAAATTCACAAATTCAAATTTGACAACTCATTATGCATACAAACTAGCTTCACAGCCATGAGACTCTTCTCATGAGGTTTGGCTCTTTCACATGGTAGATTTCGGCCTTTGCCATGGTTTTACTCACATTGCCATGCCCCAAGCAATCTACCTGAAACCTGAACTTCAATCAGCCAAACCCTTGGTAAGTCTTGATGCATATAACTTTTTCCATTGCTGCAACAATCACTGAAGCATTTTTAGAATTATAAAATTCAAATACTTCCAGCTATTAGCATATCAATATTACCAAAACTCATTTACTTCACACAATCATTATCCTACTTTAAATTACATGGTACAGTCACATCATTTATGTAATTTAAGTGAAATGTTTAGATACTCCTTACTTCACAAGCGTATCATTTGTACCACCTTTCCCTGCCATAGAGCAATTCCTGCAATCAATCGATCATAACTACCCTCTTCATGCACTTACTATCCTGCATTCATAACAACTCTTGAAAGGATTCTAGAATTATCATCAATTCATCATTTCAGCCATTGGTTAGTCACAATAACACATGCACTATCTCAATGTATTCACGTAATGCATCACAACATTTGCACCCCTATTTATGCATGCATATTTACAACATTTACTCAAACTTTTCATATGCGTTCATTCAATGCATAACTACAAGATTTATAAAATATTTTAATGCATATCCACTCAATGCTACCTTGTATTGATTCAGGAATACTATGCATTCAATCATACCATGGCCTAACCATGACTACCTCATATAGGATGCATTGCTATAATCACGACCACCAGTCCTCACTTGTTCTGGTTATTAAGTTTATATCAACATTCGTAGGGCAGGATATATTTCTA
Source organism: Pseudotsuga menziesii (assembly GCA_001517045.1). NCBI lineage: Eukaryota > Viridiplantae > Streptophyta > Pinopsida > Pinales > Pinaceae > Pseudotsuga > Pseudotsuga menziesii. The sequence goes on from LPNX011080110.1 coordinate 413,898, forward strand.
TATGAATGTAGTATAAATTTTTAAATAACCACCTGGTGTGAGACCTCTTGCCTTTAGCACTCCATGCAATTGTTATAATTAAACCATTACCTGCATGGATCCTACTTACACCCTCGACATTACTAGTTTAGTCGGTATCTTGCAGAGGATTATGGAATTTGCTCTCTATCTTCTTGATCATCGATTTGTTGCCTTATCCATTTCTCCATAGGGTTGCTGGTCACCTTTATCAACATCAACAACATATTCAGCCATGCTCATGTTGTCGTTGGTCTTTCCACCAATACCAACACCAATACAATATTTACCATTAGTGGTTCATTGTAAATGTATAACTCCCACAACTCTTACTAATACGTAACATCCTATGCATGCAAAGAATATCCTCATACATTTTATGTACAAAATTTATAAAATATAAATATAGTTAGCAAGACAGGGGTTAAGGAATTTTCCCTTTCAAATCCCTCATCTTTGCATGGAATTCCTCTTCCACATAATAGCTGGTTCGTCTTCATGGTCTTTGCTACTTCTAGGCATGCAATTCTCGGATTTGTCCATATTGACAACAACATTGTTTGTCAAAACAACCACTAGTAATTTTCTACTCCTCATTCAAACTCTGGTGGTTCTCCACTATTCTATGTTGGATACGCTTTCCAATTCCTATCCCCATGCTCCATTCTGACTTTGGGTGTGAAAATCACACTACTTCTAAAATGACGATTTTCACCAAATCTATGCATTTTTACACACAATTGTAATTTGGTCTGGGTGCCAACTTCAGTCACATGTAGGAGCAAGTCTAGGAAGATTTAGGAAAAAATTTCTATTGGGTGAAGTCATTGCATACAACAAGGAACACTCAGTAGCTTGTGGATCTCATTTTCGATGCACCGTTCATCTTTTATGAATTCTGGGTTTGACTAATTTGCCCAAAACATAGAATTTTCTTTTCACAAGAATGACTGTCTCAGGGGACGATGGGGGTCAAGGGGGCTTTCCCCCTTATGGGAAAATCCCACTGAAAAACTACTGAAATCTGCTAAGAAATCCCACTTGAAAACTCAATTTTTTTTTCCTTTGTTAAAACGGGTCTCTTCCCAACTAATCTTCCGATGTATCGGGTCGCTAGTTGATTAAGCTTCTGACACTTCGGCGATCTGATCTTCATCTTTCATCCGACGCTCATTGGCGGTCCAATTGACTATTTTTTCCGACGTTTTCTATACTTAGAAAAATTCTCAGAAATTTTTCTTCTTCCTTCAATCGCCGCATCGGCTGCTCGATTGTCTAAATTTTTTCGATGCTTCCAGCTCTTTGAAAAAACCTCCTCCTTCGTCCACCGCCGCATCGGCTGCTCAATCAACTAAATTTCTCTGATGTTTCAGTGGTCTTCAGGAGATCCCTGCCGACACTTTAGCACCGTCGACCTTTTCTTCATCGGTGGTAGTCCCTCCATCTAAATGTGCGAACGTTGAGGCAGTCTTCAACTGAATCCTTCCGGCGGGTGAAAAATTTTGAATTTTCAACTGCGTCGGCTCAATCATGTACTGTATGTTGCCACTGTTGCGGATCAAACCTGCCAACCTAGCCAACATATCGACGCCTTCATCATCTTTCTTCCGCCACCATTGCAGCGCATTCATACTTTTCCATCCGCTTCGTCGGCTCAGACTTCTTCTATCTCTCACTGCCGTTGGGGTCTGTATCAGAGGGTCTTCCAACTAAGTCTTCTGACGATCCGACGGTCTTGACACTTGGAAAATTTTCTTGAAAATTCCTTCTGACTGTCTCTCGTTGGGTGGACTTCTTCCTAGGCTATCTGATGCATTGGAGGATCTTTTGGCTAAGTCCTCCAACGTATCGGGTGGGATTCAGCCTAAGTCGTCCAATGATTTCACACTTAGTAAAATCTCTGAAATTTTTCTATCATCTTCTTTGATTTCTCATTTCTCTTCTGCTGGGCAGAGGGAAACCTGCCTCTGTCGCTGATTCTCACGGCCCATGGAGGCCCATGCTGCAACATGAGCTCTAATACCAATATGTAACGTCCCCAACCATACAACTAATGAAGAGGAAGCTACCACACTATGATATAACCTGAGAAACTAGCCCCATGAAGTTTGGCATAGTTAAAAACTGACAAACTAAAATGCTTTGATGCAAAACATGCAGAGATGCATAATTATTAAGCATACAGCGGAAGAAAAACCATACATTCAAGCATTCAACAAGTTCATCATCATTCATTAGACATCAATATAATTGCAGAGATGGAATAGTCAAGATTACTTATCTTATGCAGTATTCGTCCCGCAACCAGCTACATCGCTGCAACATTCCACCCAACCATAGGCCAGTGTGCTCCTTAATCTCTCAGCAACACTGCCACCCTCGAGATGGGCATGATTTCCCAAGGAATAAGGAATAAGCAAGCTTACACACCGCCAAGAATACACAAATCAGCAAGCCAACATAGTTGGGTTTATCAGGCCATCAACAAATCAGCCAAGCCAACACAGTCTGAAGACCAACCATTGCATACAAGCAGCAAAACAAGCGGTTCACAGCTCGGGTGGGGAAATCCGATTCATGAGTCATTCTTGGCCCTATTGTGGCCAAAATGTCTCAATAATAGCCACAACAAACCCAAAACGAAAAAGAACCCACATCAAACCACAAATCATGGGGAAAATAGTAGCCCCAATCTCAACATTGAAACAACAGGAAATACACAGCTCAAAATAGAAGAGGTGATCGGACTCTCAGCCTGGGCAGGGAAAACATATACTAATACCACAAAATCAGTATGGAAACACACCCCCACAACAGAAATCGTGAATGACCCCTTCATTGGGAAATCGTGGATGGCAGAAAACGGCTCCCTAGCTTGCTGCGTGAGGAAATAATGAAGAATCCTAGCCTGTGCATGAGGAGAATAATGCAGAATCCTAGCCTGTGCATGAGGAGAATAATGCAGAATCCTAGCCTGTGCATGAGAAGAATAATGCAGAATCCCAGCCTGTGCATGAGAAGAATAATGCAGAATCCCAGCCTGTGCATGAGAAGAATAATGCAGAATCCTAGACTGTGCGTGAGAAGAAGGGAGCGACCGTCTCTACGTGTGGATGGAAAGAAAAATGGAGGAATGGGAGAATCCAATTGTTTGCCTCCTTGTCCACATGAAGTGAGAGTCCGCTGGTGGAGTGTGCGGGTGGGCAAGGGCCGACAGTCCTGCCACACACCACTACCCAACAATAACTACCCCAACTAATCAACAGAAGTTTTAATGTGGTAGTTGATTGATGAGACAAGGAAAGGTGAGTGAGTAAAAAGGGTGGGTGACAACTAAAAAGGTTTAACAGCTGACACATGGCTTTTCCCCATTGGCCCAAGGTTTAATAATTTCCCCTCCTTATCCTTAGGAAACTGATGCCCTTTTCATCATGGTTGCATTGATGTAGCTGGTTGGGGTTCATTTTAATTAAAAAATGCATATTTACATGATGCCAAAACTATAAGGTGCTGGATAGCACGATATACCATCGACAACGATTCCAATCACCGAAACATAACACAACCAAATCAATGGTGGGGCTTTTTCCTTTAGATCCACACCACGATTAATTACAATATATACATCATGTACCTTTTAATGCAAATGGGGTCAAAACCGGGGTGTTACAGTGTGGTTCCCAAACACATCAGGTTTGTCAAGCACATTAGGCCCTCATCACCACTCCATTGCAGTCTGAAGACCAACCTGCATTCATGCAGCAAACCAGCAATTAAAGCTTTGATAGGGGAAAAAAAACCCTTGAATTGTTCTTGGCCCTATCGCGGCCAAAACAATTCCCCAGTGATCTACAGCAGCCCAAATCGCAAAGGAAACTCAACCAAAAAATGTGCAAAACAACAACCAATCGAACCACAAAAGAAAACCACAGTCCACGATCAATAATGAAACATCTGGACAACAACAATAGGAACGCGAGTAGGAAATCGATCCTCAACATAGATAGGAGTAAGACATATCACCAAGGAAACCATGGAAAACATCCCATAGTGAAAAACCACGACAACATTTCACAGTCCGACAATGGTGGAGTAAAAATAAACACAGACTTTTTGCATGAACAAGAGGAAGAACCGATCCTCATGTCAATAGTCGGTGAGGAAGAGGAGAACGAACCAACCCCCACACACAGAATCGTGGGTCCTTTTATCTCTACGCTGCATGAGGAATGAACAGCCAACGATTAAAGGGAGTGGTGTAGTGGCCTTTTCCCTTCCCACGTGAAGGTGGAGAGAAACGATTGGTGGAGTGGGTGTGTGGCAAAGACTGACAGTCCTGGCACCCACCACTTCCCAGCAATAACTGCCCCAGCTAATTAGCAGAACAATTAAGGTGGTGGTTGGATGAGACAAGGGAAGGTGAGCAAAAAGAGTGGTGACACAGCGTTTTTGCCCCCCATGGGCTCAATGTTTAACATTTCCCCTCCTTATCCTTAGGAAATCATGCCCCTTCTCAATTTGGTTGTAGTGAACATAGATGGTTGGGATTATTTAATTTAAAATGCATAGTTACATGATGCCACAACTTAATATGTATGCCGCATGTCCTGATATACCATCGGTGACAATTCCAATCCGAAACATAGCATAACCAAATCGATGGTGGGGCCTTTGCCTTTAGCTTTGTACCATGATTATTTACAATATATATATATATATATATATATATATATATATCATGTATATTTAATGCATTGGGGCCAAAACCGAGGTGTTACATTGCCCTCCCCCTTCAATAGCACTGTCCTCAGTGCTTTACAAAATTGAACAAAAAGCTACACTGGTACCGCCTCAATGTTTCGCAGAATTGAACAAAAGTGGATGTGCCAATCGCATGGCATCCTCCAGCTCCCACATAGCCTCTTCAGGTCCGTAATGCTCCCATTGCACCTTTACCTGCCCTATGGCTCGGTTCCGGAGCATTGTGACCTTCATTTCAAGGATGCGCATTGGCTCGATTTGGAACTCTCCCTTGAGTTCCACCTGAATCACATCCCAATTTATCACATGGTTAGGATCATGTACATATTTCTTGAGCAAAGAAACTTAAAAAACATTGTGAGCTCTAGTACTAACAGGAAATGGAAGTCTATATGCAACATGGCTTATTCTTTCAAGCACTTCAAACGGCCCAAAATATCTTGGTGACAGTCTGGCACAACTTCCAAGCTTCAGGGAACTTTTCTTTGCCCTCACTCTAAGGTAGACATGATCCCCAACACTGAACTCTCTATTCATCCTATGCTTATCTGCATAGCTTTTCTGTCTGTCCTGTGCTGCTTTCAGATTCTGTCTGATCTTTACAACCTCTTGCTCCATTTCCTTGAGCAACTCTGTTCCAAGCACAATCCTATTCACTGTATTATCCCAAGTCACTGGTGTCCTACACCTTCTTCCATACAAAGCCTCATACGAACTCATTCCCAAGGATGCTTGTTGTCCATTGTTATAAGCAAACTCTACCAAGTGTAAGTAATCTTCCCACTTGGTTGGTTTGTCCATCACGTACATGCGAAGCATATCTTCAAGCACTTGATTAACTCTCTTTGTCTGCCCATCTATCTGAGGATGGTAGGCAGTGCTGAAGTTTAGCTTTGTACCCAAATCTGCAAACAACCCCTTCCAAAAATTGGAAGTGAACTTGACATCTTTGTCAGAAACTATTGCCTTCGGCAATCCATGCAATTTGAAAATCTCCTTCGTGAAGATCTTTGCAATATCATTAGTCTTGTGCATAGACTTCACTGGTATAAAATGTGTTGCCTTTGTCAACTTGTCTACCACAACCATGATGGAATCATGTTGTATCCAAGTCATCGACAATCCTGTAATAAAATCCATGGAAATAACTTCCCATTTCCATTCCGGAACTGGAAAAGGTTGCAACAAGCCTGCTGGATGTTGATGCTCAACCTTTACTTGTTGACATTTCATGCACCTTGAAATGTATTCAGCCATTCCCTTTTTCATTCCTGGCCAAAAGTACTGCTTTCTAGTTGTAGCAATTGTCTTCTGATATCCTGGGTGAACAGAATACGAAGCTTGATGGATTTCATCCATAACAATTCTCCTCAAATATGCTACATCTGGAATATAAATTCTGCCTTTATAAGTAAGAAGCCCATCTTCTTCCAATTTATATCCTTCATACTTCTTCTCAAGACCTTGCTGCTGCAATTTGTCTTTTACCTGCTCGTACAATCCATCTCCAGCAACATGATTGACAATCTGCTGCCTCAAATCTGATTGGCAAACACTAAGAGATGCCACATGAATTTCCTGCACCTTCATGCTGAGGGCATCAGCTACATTGTTTTCTTTTCCTTTTATGTGCTTGATTTCAAAATCAAACTCACATAAAAATTCCAGCCATCTCGCTTTCCTAGCATTCAGAGTAGGCTAATCAAACAAATACTTCAGACCACAATGTTCTGTCCTAAGCTCAAATCTTCTACCCATCAAGTAATGTCTCCAAATCTTGAGAGCATGTACTATGGCCGCAAGCTCGAGATCATGAGTGGCATAGTTCTTCTCATGCTCCTTCAACTTTCTTAACTCATAACATATCACGTGGTTGTCTTGCATAAGGACTCCTCCCAGCCATTGTCCGCATGCATCGGTACATTCCACAAAATCTTTCTCTGGATCTGCAACTTTCAATACCGGTGCACTGGTGAGAAGATTCTTCAACCGTTGGAAGCTTTCCTCACACTTCGAAGTACATTCGAATTTTACCCCCTTCCTTTGCAAAGAAGTGATGGCATGTGCAACCTTGGAAAATCCCTCAATGAATCTCCTGTAGTATCGTGCAAGTCCCATAAAATATCTTATGTCTGTCACATTTCTTGGAGTAGGCCAATTGATAATGGCTTCAATCTTCTCAGGGTCTACTGGTATACCCTCTTCTGAGATAATGTGACCCAAATACTGAATTCTATCTCTATAGAAGTAACACTTGCTCAGTTTTGCATACAACTGATGTTCCTTGAGCAATTGCAATGTCAATCTCAAATGCTCTTCATGTTCTTCCTCATTCTTATAATAAACAAGACTGTCATCAAGGAAAACAAGAACAAACTTGTCTAAATACTTGCTGAAGACACTGTTCATAAGGCACATAAATGCAGCTGGTGCATTTGTGAGCCCAAATGGTACCACTACAAACTCATAATGTCCATACCTTGTCCTGAAGGCTGTCTTATGAATGTCTTCATCCTTGATTCTCACCTGATGGTAACCAGACCTCAAGTCAATCTTGGAAAATACCTTTGCTCCTCTCATTTGATCAAAGAGGTCATCAATCCTAGGCAAAGGATATTTATTCTTCACAGTAACCTTGTTCAACTATCTGTAATCAATACATAACCTGAGTGTACCATTTTTCTTCTTCACAAATAGAATCGGTGCTCCCCAAGGAGACACACTTGGTCGGATATACTTCTTTTTTAACAACTCTTGCAGTTGCATCTTCAGCTCAAGCATCTTCGGTGTACTCATCCTGTAGGGTGTCTTGGATACTGTTGCTGCTCCCGGCACAAGGTCAATTGTGAAATCAATGTCCCTTTTTGGAGGAAGTCCTGGAATCTCATCAGGAAATACATCCTTGAATTCTTGTAACACCTGACAGTACTCCAACCTAGGAGTTTCCTCTCCTGTTGGTTCTAGAATATGAGCTGCATACAATGGAAACCTTTCCTACATAACTTCTTCAACTACATTGCTGAAACCTGTCTTATTGAAATTACCTTTGGAATACCTTTCACAACTACTAGGTTTCCTTCTTCATCTGTGCATTCAAATGTCTTGTTATAACAGTCAAGCTTCACTCTGTGAGCCTATAACCAATCCATTCCAATGAGAACATCATAGAAGCCAAGCGGTAGAACATTCAGATCTACACAAGTGATCAATCCATTTATAACCAATGGAAATTTCTCTACCACTTCACTGAGTATGATGATGATGATGTACTGATCAGAGTATGATGATGATGATGTACTGATCAAAAGATCAGAGTATGATGATGATAATGTACTGATCAAATGATCAATATGTGATGATAACGACGTACTGATCAAAAGATCAGAATATCATGATGATGATGCTGTTTGAGAATTGAGGTATGATTATGGTGCTGATCACGATGTTACTGATCAAGTTCCTGATCGAAAGAACAAAATGCTGAAGAAGTTGTTGCTGATCGAAAGATCAAATTACTGAAGATGTTGCTGATCAAAATGTTGAAGATGTTGTTGCTGATTGAAAGATCAAAGTGCTGAAGATGTTGCTGATTGAAATGTTTAATATGTTGTTGCTGATCGAAAGATCAAAGTGCTGAAGATGTTGCTGATCAAAACGCTGAAGATGTTGCTGATCAAAAGGTCAAAGTGCAAAAGATGTTGCTGATCAAAAGGTCAAAGTGTTGAAGATGTTGCTGATCAAAAGGTCAAAAGATGCTGATGCTGATCAAAGAGTTGTTGTCGTTGAAAATTGAAGACGAAGACTATATGATGTTGAAAAGCTTCCAATGATTTATAGATGTGTTACCCTGATGATGCTGATGATGTCCTTTATCTCTCTCCTACTATTGTTGTTGTTGATGTTGTTGTAGAATACCCTTCTCATTAAGGGGGAGTGTTGAAATATTGTAACTTTGAAGAAGAACTTGATCAAGGCCAAGAAGATTATTGTTGATTCAATCACGGATCAAATTGTACCATAAGTGTCTTCCCTAAAGACACCGAAGATGTTTGATTCCTTGATCAAGCTATTTGAAGATAAGAACTTAAATCAAAATATGGCTTTGAGAAAACAACTGAAGAATATGAAGATCCAGAATGCAGAACATCTTGAAGTAGTAGAAGAAGAAGCAGAGAATGCAGAAGTGGTGATAGCCACCTTGAATGGTCTCCCAGGATCATATAATTCCTTCATTCAAGGAATGTGTGCCAGAAGGAAGTAATTACTTTCAACAGACTCTGGGAAGAATAAGAAGAAAAATCTCGTCTCATAAGAAGAGAAGAAGAAAGATGGGAGCAATTGAAGATCAAGCTCTCACCATTCAAAGAAGATCCCTCAAGCGATGAGGGTTATGAAGAACTCAATTCTTGAAGAACCTCTTATCCATATTATCATTTGGATAAGAAATGATGATGTCATGAATGAAGAAGATGATGAAGTAGAAGGATCAAGAAGGAGTCTACCCACGAAACAAATAAAGATAAGTATTCAATTGTCATTTCATGATATTGTTTTGTTATGCATTTGTTTATATTCAGTTGATGTATTATGCATGATAGATTGTTTGCATTAATACTACTAATATGCATGTGATGGGTAAGTAGATCATGGTGCTATACAACTCTTCGTTGCTACTTATCTAGAATGAAACCTCTTTGCTGACATACTGGATTAGTGCACAATATCAATGATGTCATGGTAGATATGGATGAATGTTGTATTGACTAAACAATTGCATGATGCATAAGAATTTTTCATTATGCATATGTTTTATGAAATAGTTCTAAACCATGCAACTGGTACATTTGAATTGTAGGAAAGGTCCTGTACAACCTCCTATAAGAAAACAAGGACGAGACTTGTTTCGAAGAACAAGTGATGACAATTCAAGATTCACTCCAATAAACATGAATCTGAAGCTCCCAGGGTCAGAGACACCATGACGGAAGAAAGAGCTTCAGAGAGCCGTAGATCCACCTCGGAGGATGAAGACCACCATGGGTACGAGAGATAACTCAAGATGAAGAAAAAAATGCTATGAAAGAAGCTATGATCAAAGAATAACAGTTGATCATGGGGAATGATGTATACGATATGATTTCGAGACATAACAGGAAGTACATAGTATCTTCCATATGGATCTACAAGAACAAGTGTACAAAGCAAGGTTCGTGATTTGCCTCAGAAAGAATAGACTATGACATGACATACTCTATTGACTAGTATGCATCAAGCATAGAACCACCTATACAGAATGAAGACGGAAAATGATACTCCACTTCAGGGGGAGTGACTACAGAAGATATCTGAGTTTGACATGGTATGACATGATGGACAGCTTCCTGATGGATCGAGACTTTACCAAGAGTAAAGTGGGTTCCAACCTTCAAGGTTGAATGCAGAAGACTAGGATATGTTGATGACCTGACAAGACGAACTCATGGAAGATGTTATGATGAAATAATACTAGAATGATGTTTGGGATATAGTACTAAAACCAGAAATCAAGAATGTGGTATCTTCCAAATGGATTTGCAAGATAAATTATGTTGTTGATAGAAGTAAGGAAAGACTTGTGGCTAGAGGTTTCTATCAGAAAGAGGGAATTAATTCTGAAGAGATAGTTACTCCAGAAAGAAAGGTACACTTCCTTTAGAGCTATCATGGTAGTTTCTTCCATGATGAAGTAAAGACAAGCCTTCCTTAATGGTATGATTGAGAAAGAGTTTTACATCGAATAGTCACGAGGATTTGAAGTTGAAGACAGATGGAATCAAGTATGCAAGTTGAAGAAGGCCCTCTATGGCCTGAATCAAGCTCCCAGAGCTTGGTATGGAAGAATAGATAGTTTCCTGATGAGCATGGGCTTTGCCAAGAGTAAAGTCGATCCCAACCTTTATGACAAGGTAGTAGAAGATGAACCTGTCATCTTATTATATGTGTATGACTTATTCTTGACAGGGAATGAGAAATAGATTATGGAAAGCAAGAAGAAACTAGCAAAAGAATTTGAGATGAAAGACCTTGGGTTAATGCATTATTCCTAGGTCTGGAAGTATGGAAAAGTTCAGAAGGAATATTTCTCAACCAAGGAAAGTATGCGGTAGAGATATTAAAGAGATTCAATATGTCGGAATGCAAAGTCATGGCCACACCCATGGACTTCAACTTGAAGCTGTTAGTTGATGACTCATCAGAGTTAGTGGATGTGACTCATTACAGACAGATCATTGGGTCATTGATGTACTTAACAAATTATAGACCAGACATTTGTTTTGCTGTGAACACCTTAGTCAATATCTTGTTCAACCAAGACGGGTTCACCTAATAGCTGCAAAACATGTGATGAGATATCTGAAAGGGACTATAGACTTTGGTTTATACTATGATGGTAGCCATGAGTATAGATTGTATGGCTACACAGATACATATTGGGCTGGAAGTATCTCAGACAGGAAAAGCACATCAGGTAGATGATTTTGGGTCTGCTATGAGTTCATGGTTTGGAAGGAAACAGTCCAGTGTTTCTCTTAGCATGGATGAAGCAGAATACATAGTAGATTTCTCTGCTAAGTTGTGAAGTCATATGGCTTCGGAAGTTGATATCAAGTCTCTTTGACCTGAAGATGGATACTAAAATGATTCTATGTGATAACCAGATTTGTGATGATAGAGAACCCTGTGTTCCGATTGTAACACATAGAAATCCAGTATTTCTACATACGAGATAAGATGCAGATGATTATGTTTCAATATTTACATACTATAGATGCAGATGATGATGATTCTATATTTCTACACTGAATATAGAGATGATGATGCTTTCAGTATTTCTATACTGAAGATATAGATGATGATGCTTTCAGTATTCACATACTGGAGATACAGATGGTGATAGTTCAGTATTCACATACTGAAGATGCAGATGATGATGGCTTGAATGATGATGTATTGATGAAGCCTCTGTCTCGGGTAAAGTTCGAACACTTTTGAGACAAGCTTGGTGTTGTTCAAAAAGACCTTCCTCGAAAGGGGGAGCACTGATGTTGCATTGGGATTGTATCATCCTTGGGCACTTGCCCTAAAGTGATCCGAAGACCTCGATCCTCGAGAATTAAGAGGGATTGTATCATCCCGAGACATTTGTCCAAAATTGATCCAGTGAGCTTGGTCCTCAATAATGAAGAGGGATTGTATCATCCTAGGACATCTGTCCAGAATAGGTCCGGTGACTTTGGCCCCCGTGAATGTGGTGGGATTGCATCATCCTTGAACTTCGGTTCAAAATGTATCCAGAGGTCTCAGCCCCCGTGAATGTGGTAGGATTGCATCATCCTTGAACTTCGGTTCAAAATGTATCTGGAGGTCTCGGTCCCCGTGAATGTGGTAGGATTGCATCATCCTTGAACTTCGGTTCAAAATGTATCCGGAGGTCTCGGCCCCCATGAAAGTGGTGGATTGCATTATCCCTGAACTTCGGTTCAAAATGTATCTAGAGGTCTCGGCCCCCGTGAAAGTGGTGGATTGCATCATCCCTGAACTTCGGTTCAAAATGTATCTAGAGGTCTCAACCCCCATGAAAGTGGTGGATTGCATCATCCCTGAACCTCGGTTCAAAATGTATCCGGAGGTCTTGGCCCCGATGAAAGTGGTGGGATTGCATCATCCCTGAACCTCAGTTCAAAATGTATCCGAAGATTTCGGTCCCCATGAATGTGGTAGGATTGTATCATCCTTGAACTTCGGTACTCGAGAAGATGTGTTGATCCCGTAATTCCAATAGGAAGGATTGTCTGAGTTCCACATCTGTGTTGATCCCGTAATTCCGAAAGGAAGGATCGTTAGTAACTCTATAAATACCTAAATCCTGTAATTCCGAAAGGAAGGATCATTGAATTGATCTCGTAATTCCAATAGGAAGGATTGTCTGAGTTCCACAGATGTGTTGATCCCGTAATTCCAATAGGAAGGATTGTCTGAGTTCCACATCTGTGTTGATCCTGTAATTCCGAAAGGAAGGATCGTTAGTAACTCCGTAAAGATCTAAATCCTGTAATTCCAAAAGGAAGGATCATTGACTTGATCCTGTAATTCCAATAGGAAGGATTGTCTGAGTTCCACAGATGTGTTGATCCCGTAATTCCAATAGGAAGGATTGTCTGAGTTCCACAAATGTGTTGATCCCGTAATTCCAAAAGGAAGGATCGTTAGTAACTCCGTAAAGACCTAAATCCCATAATTCTGAAACGAAGGATCGTTAGTAACTCCGTAAAGACCTAAATCCCGTAATTACGAAAGGAAGGATCATTGGTAACTCCGTAAAGACCTAAATCCCGTAATTCCGAAAGGAAGGATCATGTTGATGTTTTGATGATGTTGATGTTTTGATGATAATGATGTTTTTATGATGATGATGACGTACTGATTGAAAGATCAGTGTATGATTATGATGATGTACTGATCGAAAGATCAGAGTATGATGATGATGACGATGTACTGATCGAAAGATCAGAGTATGATGATGATGATGTACTGATCAGAGTATGACGATGATGATGTACTGATCGAAAGATCGGAGTATGATGATGATAACGTACTGATCAAATGATCAGTATGTGATGATAATGACGTACTGATCAAAAGATCAGAATATCATGATGATGATGCTGTTTGAGAATTGAAGTATGATTATGGTGCTGATCACGATGTTACTGATCAGGTTCCTGATTGAAAGAACAAAATGCTGAAGAAGTTGCTGCTGATCGAAAGATCAAATTACTGAAGATGTTGCTGATCGAAATGTTGAAGATGTTGTTGCTGATCGAAAGATCAAAGTGCTGAAGATGTTGCTGATCGAAATGTTTAAGATGTTGTTGTTGATCGAAAGATCAAAGTGCTGAAGATGTTGCTGATCGAAAGGTCAAAGTGCTGAAGATGTTGCTGCTGATTGAAAGGTCTAAGTGCTGAAGATGTTGCTGTTTGAAAGGTCAAAGTGCTGAAGATGTTGCTGATCAAAAGGTCAAAGTGTTGAAGATGTTTCCGATCAAAAGGTCAAAAGATGTTGATGCTGATCAAAGAGTTGTTGTCGTTGAAAATTGAAGACGAAGACTATATGATGTTGAAAAGATTCCAATGATTTATAGATGTGTTACCTTGATGATACTGATGATGTCCTCTATCTCTCTCCTACTATTTTTTTTGTTGATGTTGTTGTAGAATACCCTTCTCGTTAAGGGGCAGTGTTGAAATATTGTAACTTTGAAGAATATTCTATATGCATCTTTTGTTGTCCCCGATGGTCCTACTGGGAGAACCACTTGTATTATCTTGTACCCCGATGCTTCTAATCGGAAGAAATAATAAGAGTCATGAGGTTGTCCCCTCTAATTGTAAAGGTGGGTCATTAACACCCCAGTGTGGTTACTTGAGCCTACATGTGTAACTCGAGCCTACATGATTTAACTCGAGCCTACATGTCGAATGAGTTAATTCAAGTGAACGGATGAATATAAATAGAGGTGTGGTGCTCCTCATTTGTGACACACACTCTCACTTGTGTAGCACATTAGTGGAGAAGAGAAGTAGCTGGAGAAGGAGGAGGATCAGGCTTTGATCTCCTTGCTGGTTTTATCTTTTATCTTTTTGGGACATCTATATTGAGGAAGCTTTTGCTGGGTTTTTTTCCCTTTAGGGTTTTCCCAGGATAAATATTTGTGTTCCTTTTGTATGGTTGTGCTTGTCTATCTTTCAGTGATCCTGTTTATATGCTTTTGTTATGAAAATGAAATGAAATACTGATGTATTAGCTAAGCATATGAAAATTTAACATCGGCGGCTAGAACATCTAATTTTCTCCGCTATATCGACGGGTTGTTTGTCTATTTCCTTCCACTGTATTGGGCCCGTAGTGGTATACTAATTCAAACTTCATCGGCAAGGAAATTGACTAACCGCTGCATCAGTGGTCAGATGCTTTGTGCATCAGGTGGCTAGTTGTCTATGCTTTCGCAATGGCGGCCAAAGATCCCTTTAAAATTTCCATGGATCACAGCTTTGTCGATGGTCGAAGCGACATCCCGCTGCGGCATCGGACACTTAGTCCCCTAGATGTCCGCAACGACGGTTCCACAAGCCCTAGCTCTTCTGATTGCTGGATCCGTTGTTTCATTGGATGGGTTGGTATCGG
Source organism: Pseudotsuga menziesii (assembly GCA_001517045.1). Lineage (NCBI taxonomy): Eukaryota > Viridiplantae > Streptophyta > Pinopsida > Pinales > Pinaceae > Pseudotsuga > Pseudotsuga menziesii. The sequence goes on from LPNX011080110.1 coordinate 428,902, forward strand.
TGAATGGAAAGACTAATGCATCAGCGGGATAGTTCACTCAGCAGTCGCAACGGCGGAGGGTGCTCCCACTACGCTCTTCGCAGAACTTATACCCCATCGGTTGTTAGAAGGACTAACCTCTACACATCAACGATCCAGACGGCAATACATCCTTGATACGTCGGCGATCGGATCCTTTATTACATCGGATGGGTAGTCCTTTAGGCGGCCGCAACGGTGGTTCATCAACCTTGATCCTTTTCCGATCGAAAGCCTGATCCCCTAATGATTTTCGATCAGCAATATGAAGTGCAACTTAATCGGCATCGGCAGTCAGAACCTTTGCTCATCGGAGGATTAGTGCTCTAGGCTTCCACAATGGCAGCACGTGAACCGTTAACTTCTTTCGATGTTCATCGATGACCAATACCACTAACATTTTCCGATGGCCGACAGACACTTAGAAAATTTTTCTTGCATCGGATCTTCCTTCAACTATTCATTGGTGGTGTCATCCATTATTCTTCTCTGATCACTGATGATTTCATTCCTTAGATTTTTTTTTGAAATGTCTCGCCTTGTCTTCCGCCACATTGGCCATCAGAGAAACTATCCTCGGCGTCATCGACGGTCGGAGGCTCTACCCGTCGAGAGAATAGTTGTCTATCCATCCGCAATGGCGACGCAAGATCAACTAACCTCTTCTGATGTAGTCATCCAACTTTTCACCGCGTCAGCAATTGGATCATCTAGGCATCGGCGATGCGATCAACTAATTATCGCCGATCCGTCTAACTAATTTCGCCACCGCCAGGGTCTGCGTCGGAGGTTCATCTATCTAAGTTTTATGATGTGCTCATGGCTAATCCCTTAGAATTTTTTTCAAAACCAAGGCTGTTTGTCCCTCGTCGGGTGACCTTTAGACTAGCTCTTCTGCTGCATCGAAAGAACTTCGCACTAAGTTTTTTGATGAGCCGACAATTTTGGTACTTCAAATTTTTTTGAATTTTCCTATCCTCACCCATTTTCTCCTGGTTTCTTCTGGCAGTAGGCAACCTACCTTTGTTAACTATTTCTCATGGCCCCCTAAGGCCCAAATGCTACAACATAAGCTCTGTCACTACATCTTCACGGCCCATTCAGGCCCATGCTACAACCTTAGCTTTGATACCACACTGTAACGTCCCCGACCCTTCGACCGACGAAGAGGACACTACAATACACCAAATCATCCGGGAATCTAGCCCCATGAACATGAAACATACATACATATAATGCTGAAGCAAGATACTTAAAAACATAAAGCATACTACGATGCGTTTGCATTAATCATTCATATACATAGCGGAAGCAAAACAATAGCATTCATATACAATTTCAGCATTCAACATGTACATTATCATTCATCAATGGTAAATATGATTACAGATACAAGTCAGGAAATAATACTTATCTTAATAAGAACTTGTCCCGCAACCAGCTACGCCACTGCAACGTTCCACCCAACCATAGGCCCGTGTGCTCCTTAATCTCTCAGCAATGCTGCCACCCCCGAGCTGGGCATGATTCCCCAAGGAATAAGGAACTAACAGGCTTACACATAGCCAAGGATAACAACACAAAAAGGGTACACAGTTCAGCCAAGCCAACACAGTTGGGTTTATCAGGCGAACAATGTAACAACCAAGACAACAAATTTGGGTTTATCAGGCCATCCAAGAGCTGGGAAAAGATAAATGCTAAGCTGGTGAGCTCATTAAAGAGCTAAAGACACCTACACTAGAACCAACCTGTCTTCTAGGACACCCACACACACCCAACACATGGAAATTAGTCCTTTCTCTACAACGCAGTCCCTTAGACCCTGATCTCCCTTTTAGTGTTATTTAGGGGCTGTGGAGAAGGAAGCCAACCCTCTAGCTTTGTCTGTGTGGTTCCCAAACACACCAGGTTTTTCAAGCACATCAGGATCTCATCACCACTCCATTGCAGTCTGAAGACCAACCACTGCGTTCATGTAGCAAACCAGCAATTAAAGCTTTGACAGGGGAAAACAAACCCCTGAATCATTCTTGGCCCTATTGTGGCCAAAACGATTCCCCAAAAATCTACAACAGCTCGAATCACAAAGGCAACTCAGCCAACAAATGTGGGAAACAACAACCAATCAAACCACAAAAGAAAAACACAGTGCACGATCAATAATGAAACATCTAGACAACTACAACAGGAATGCAGGCATGAAACTGATCCTCATCATAGATAGGAGGAAGACATATCACCAAGGAAACCATGGAAAACATCCCACAGTGAAAAACCACGGCAACATTTCACAGTCTGACAATGGTGGAGTAAAAAAAAACACAGAATTTTTGCGTGAACAAGAGGAAGAACCGATCCTCAGGCCAACAGTCGGTGAGGAAGAGGAGAACGAACCAACCCCCCCACATAGAATCGTGGGTCCTTTTATCTCTGCACTGCATGAGGAATGAACAACCAACGATCAAAGGGAGTGGCGTAGTGGCCTTTTCCCTGCCCACGTGAAGGTGGAGAGAAACAACTAGTGGAGTGGGCGTGTGGTAAATACTGACAGTCCTGCCACCCACCACTTCCTAGCAATAACTGCCCCAGCTAATCAACAGAACAATTAAGGTGGTGGTTGGATGAGACAAGGGAAGGTGAGCAAAAAGAGTGGTGACACATGGCTTTTCCCCCCCATGGGATCAATGTTTAACATTTCCCCTCCTTATCCTTAGGAAATCATGCCCCTTCTCAATTTGGTTGTAGTGAACATAGCTGGTTGGTATTATTTAATTTAAAATGCATAGTTACATGATGCCACAACTTAATATGTATGCCGCATGTCCTGATATACCATCGGTGACAATTCCAATCCGAAACATAACATAACCAAATCGATGGTGGGGCCTTTGCCTTTAGCTCCACACCATGATTATTTACAATATATGTATGTATCATGTATATTTAATGCATCGGGGTCAAAACCGGGGTGTTACACCGAGTACTGGCAATTTTTTGAAGATGATATGCAAATCGAAATATTTCTGGAATTGTCTAGTGAATTTGTAAATACCAAAATAGAAAATGAACGTGTTGACTCTGAAAATTTTCAAGATGTTGATGGAGTTGCTGAAACAGAGAAGTTGAAAGGTTCAATAGGAGGAAAATATATAGTCCAATTGAAGAGTAATCATATTCCTAGAGGTTTGATTCCCTTAGAGAATCTTTTTGATCAAAATGATGTTGTTAGAGATCCTAAAGTCAAACCTGCTGAAAATGTTGTTGAAGATATAAATATTGGTACCGAAGAGAATCCCAGAATTGTAAAGTTGTCCAAGAAATTGCCTGCTAAAGAAAAAGATGAGTATGTGAACCTGATGAAAAAATACACTGATGTATTTCCATGGAGTTACGATGACCTAAAAGAATATGACACTTCCATTATACAACATACTATTCCAATTAATCCTGGAGAAAAACCATTTAGGTAGAAAATCAGAAGGATTAATCCAATGCTATTTCTTATCATTAAAAATGAGATTAAAAAATTATTTGATGCAAAAATATTTGTAACCCTAAGATTCTCAAAATGGGTTGCTAATTTGGTGCCTGTCAAAAAGAAGAATGGTAAAATAAGACTGTTTGTGGAAGTTAGAAATTTGAATAAAGTCTCTCTAAAGGATAATTACCCCTTACCAAATATGGACCATATTTTGCAGAAACTAGTAGGTTCAGAGAGAATTTTTACCATGGATGAGTTTTCAAGTTATAATCAAATAAAGGTGTTGCCTGAAGATCATGATAATATTTCTTTCACTACACCATGGGGTACATTCATGTATGCAAAGATTCCTTTTGTATTAATGAATGCAGGAGCCACTTTCCAGCGTGTTATGGACATTGATTTTGTAGATGAAAGAGACAGGTTTGTAGTAATTTACATGGATGATATTAATGTATATTCCAGATCTGATAGAGATCATATCAAACATTTGGAAAAAATATTTCTTAAATGTAGAAAATATAGCATTTCATTAAATCCAAGGAAGTCAAATTTTGCTTTGGAAGAAGGAAAACGTTTGGGCCATATTATTTCCAAAGATGGTATAAGGATTGATCCAGACAGGGCGAGTGCAATTTTGAAGGTGGAGGAACCAAGAAGTAATAAAGAAGTACATTCATTCATTGGGTAGGTAAATTTCTTGAGGAGATTCATTCCTAGTTTTGCTGAGATATTGATGCACATTACTAATATGTTGAAAAATGATCATGAGATAAAATGGACAGTTGAGGCTAAGAAGTCTTTCAAGAATATAAAGCAAGCTATTTTAGAAGCTCTTGTGTTGGTGAGTCCAAATTTTGACAAATATTTTCTAGTATTCTCATATGCTTCAGAGCATACTGTTGCAGCTGTTTTGTTACAAAAGAATGATCAAGGTGAAGAACATCCTATAACATTTTTTAGTAAGATATTAAGAGATTGAGAGTTAAAATATGATATCATGGAAAAACAAGCATATGCTTTGATTAAGGCCCTAAAACAAGCATATGCTTAGAATCTACATTCTCCATTCACATGTATTTGCATATGTTCCCAGCAGTGTGGTAAAGAGCATACTTACACAGCCAGATCCAGATGGGAGAAGAGCAAAACATTAGAGGAAATTTCAACTCAAAATGGGCCTTTCAACTCTAATTCAAATTCCATGTCATCATGTGTTAGCCAATGAAATTGATTTAAATTTGAAATACTTTATAGGTCTTAAAAAAAAATTTAATATAAATTTGGGGATAGGTATCATAAAAAAACTATTTTTTCTGTTCATATTTTCGACATATCTCCCCGTGTTTTCACTCAAATTTTGATTGGGAGAGCTCCTTGGATGTGGAATTAATTTCTTCATCCAACGAGTACCCACTTGACATACTTTTGATAGACCATGCTACCCCAAAAACAAGAAGTACCTGGAAAAAGTACCCACTCATCATCACGTTTTTCCAGGTATTTCTTGTTTTTGGGGTAGCGGGGTCCGTCAAAAGTATGCCGAGTGGGTACTCGTTGGATGCAGAAATTAATTCCGCATCCAACGAGCTCCCTCGATCGAAATTTGAGTGAAAACACAGGGAGATATGTCAAAAATACAAACAAAAAAGTAGTTTTTTTCTTTTCTTCCTCCAAAATTAATAAATATTATTTTATTAATTTTCCTTAGGAGGCCCATTTTGAGTTGAAATTTACTCTAATGTGGATTGTAGTGCTTTTGGAATATGACATTGAAATTATGCCCACAAAGTTGATTAAGGGACAGGGATTGGATAAGATGATGACAGACTCCAATTATGATTCTTTGCAGCTAAATTTTTTGTTAAGTCAATTAATTCAGTTGGACATAGAAGTGCGGGTGATGCCTGATTTTTCTATTTCTCCATGGTATGTTAATATTGTTTATGTGTTGCAAAATTTACAACCTCCTGTAGGGTTAAGTAAAACTAGAGCAAGGTTTGTGAAGTTGAAGGATGCAAAATTCTGTATTTTAAATCAATATCTTTATTGGAAGGACCCTGGTAGAGTGTTACTGTATCGTCTTTTGGAAAATGAAGCTTAGAAAATAGCAAAAGATTTCCATGAAGTAGATTGTGGAGGACATCATTCGTGGAAGGTAACTGCACTTTTTTTTTAGAGTAGGATTCTATTGGCCTTCATTATGTTTAGATGTGTATAAAGAAACCACCAAATGTCATCAGTGCCAGATTTTTTATGGAAAGAGGAAAGTGGTTCCACTCCCTCTTAATCCCATATTAGTAGAAGCACCTTTTCAATAGTGGGGGTTAGATTTCATTGGCGAAATAAATCCAAACTCCTTAGGACAACATAAGTGGATCTTAACAGCAACTGATTATTTTACAAAGTGGATTGAAGCGATACCTACAAGAAGATCTACAGATGCAGTGATAATATATTTCCTGCTTGGAGAATAATATTTTGACAAGATTTGGCTGTCCTAAGAGGATTGTAACAGATAATGCAGCTGATTTTAAGTCCAGGAAGATGATAAATTTCTACCATAAGTATCATATAAGTTTGAATCGTTCTACTGCATATTATCCACAGGGTAATGGACTGGCAGAATCCTCTAACAAAATCTTGGTGAGGATAATTAAGAAGTTGTTGGAAGATAATAAAAGAGCATGGCATACAAAGTTGAAATATGCTTCGTGGGCTGACAGAATCAACACAAAGAGAGCTGTCACCATTTCAATTGGTGTATGGAGCTGAAGTGGTTTTTCCAGCATCTCTAGGAGTACTCATCATGAAGTTGTTGCAGGAGCAACAGGATGAACCTAATCATATGCAAAGGAGAATAAACAAATTATTGAGCTAAGTGAACTAAGGGATAAAGCATATGATAAGGTATAGATTCATCAGGAGAAAATGAAGAATACCTTTGACATAAAGGTAAAAGATGACACTTTCCAGATTGATGATTTGGTGTTAAAATGAGATGCTCTGCATGAAGACAAAGGCAAGCATGGTAAATTTGATCATTTGTGGGTAGGTACATACATTATTGCAGCACACAGGGGTAACAATGCTTTTATTATACGATATCAGGATGGATCTCAGTATGAAGGAGGTCCAGTTAATGGGAGATTTCTGAAACATTATTTGGAATAAGGGGAAAATAAATTTCATGTATTATAGTGTAAGTATTTCTTTACTTTCAATCAGTACAGATGGTGAGCTAGAATATTTGAAGCCTGCAGAGAAGGCCCTAAGATCGGAATGGGTAGCCATATTTTAGTTTTATATTTCTTTCAGAAACAAAAAAAAGAAGAGTTAGATTGATAATGGATTTGGCAACTGGTCTATGAGGTTCTTTTCTACCTCGCAGGGAGGATAACATCCCTAGTGGAGCCAGTTGTCAGCACTATAGTTGAAAATTGTAGATTGTTTGATTGAAGGGTTTGAAAATGTTCATATGTGAAAATTTGTGTAGAAGAGCGCTCTTTAGGCTAATGGGTGAGCATGATATTTCATTATGGGCCGTTGGATGAAGAAAGGGGATTTGATCTACGGTGGTAGATCGTTCCGCTATTTGAACATGAGGGAGAAATTGAGATATTCTCATCAGCGGAATGGAGGTAAAATGAGTTAAATATCGACAGTTCAAATTAAAGAAGCTGTAGATCAATGGCGGTGAAGCATTCTTAAGATTGAATATGCAGGGCTAAAAAAAGTTTTGAAATTCATGGAATGGGTTAACAGGTGGAAAGATTGGATGGACAGGATGAGAGCAGAGATAGATCTACGGTCTAAAGCAATTTTGCGGATTGAACTAGCATGGAGAAATTCCAAATTGAAATCCACGGAAAGTGGTAGGGGCCACATTGATCAACGACTGTGATTGTGATCGGGTTATGATCGACAGATAAGGTGCATTCCACGAATTGAATTTGCTCGAATGATCAGGCTTGAAACGATTAGCGAAATTTTAAAGCTCCCACAAATTGACGGTTCTGATAAAGGTAGGTTGCAGATCGATGGTTGATATTGATTCCATCAAAGCAAGTTGTGCAAGGTGATGATGTTGGGTCTCGGTATTGAGATCTTTCACATGAACAGATCAGATTTCAAAAAATAACAAATATACAGTGCAGATTACGGGAGTTGCGCAATGCTTACGAAACATAGAAAATTATAAAAATACCTACGTCAAGGTCAAAAGTTTGTTTTCTTTGAGCATTGGAAGTGAGGGTAACCCTAACTATGTGCAAAGTGCCAGCTTGGATGAGTTTGAACACCGTGCTAATTGACAAGGTAGGCACCCTGAAACCTTCCAAGTACTTCTAAAAATGGATAAAATGGATGAGATAGAAGTGTTAGAAGTGGCGGATAGTGAATAATTAGGGGTTTCCCGTCAGAAGGGTGAGGAAAGCTTCAAAGACAAGAATGCTAAAGTTTTGGAAACCATCTTACTAAATGAAACAATTGAGGAACTAAAAGTAAATTGAAAATTCTTAAGGACCATGGTAGTGACACCCATGGTGTTTTCAAGTCTTTCTTTTGTTTTTTCTCTATTGACCAGACCCCCAATTTCCTTGAATTTGTTGAGTGGTGTGCAAATAATTATTCTGCAACTGAATAATTTGTTATGGATAAACCAAAGTCTAGGATCCTTTTCCCTATTAATGCCTCTGTTATTCGCAAAACCTTATCTGTCCAAGATGCTTTTGTCCATTTATCCCATGCATACAAAGAAGAAAACATCATACATTTCATCCAAGAGTCTGCAACTGAGAGTGAAGAAGCCTTTTTGAAGTCATGTTTAAAGCCTGATAGTGAGGTTATGAGTTTATCCTACCCTATTGATCTGGTTTTGTTTAATGAAGAAACCCAGCTGTGTATAACTTTAGTTAGTCAATTTTTGGGGTTAGATACTAATGGATATGTTATAGAGTCGCTATTGAGTCTGTTGTTTGTCTTAAGTACTTGCCCAATTGAGTCTGAATTTCTAGGCCAGTATTTCAAGTCTTGTTGCCTTAAATTTGATGATTTCCTAGCTGAGAGCATTCGTTCTCAGTTAGTCAACTTCCACGATATCAGAGTTTTTAGATTTTAGCCTTTTTTACTGAAGATGTTTTTATCACACAATGAAGATAGGATATAGTTTCTTGAATTGGTACTCATGGATGAAATGACCCAGAATTATTGCAAGTTTATGAATTGTTTAATTGGAAAGAATATACAGTATTTTGTTTCAGGAAAGATTGCCGAGGGTATTTCCAGAGATGAAGGAAACATTGCAGCTTTCCCCTAGTAAAATGATAGGAGACTGGTTCCTTTCAGAATTTGAAACCATTATAATATTATATGGATTTGTGCACCAGCCTTATATTCTTCCATCCTTTGGAACAACTAGAATATTTTCTTTGGAATTTCTTAGAAAAAGGCTTACAGTTGAGGAAGACCACATGATTTTAAACTTCAGGAAGAGTTTGGATATTAAATTTCCGTGGGAGGAAGGGCCATATGTTGTCAAAATAGCGCTTGTTTACCAGTAATTGATAATCTGCTCAGAAGCATGGGGTTTTCTTTGGGAGATGTTGTTAACTATGATCCACACCAGGTAATTTCTAAAAGAAGGCAAACAAACAAAAAGAAGCCTTTTGAACATACTGAAGTAGCTGGACTCAGAGAAGAATATAACTGGGAAGATTATCCTAACAAAGCCCCATATAATATCAGCATGGAACAAGACTCTGTCTCATCCATGCCTAGAAATAATTCTCTCCCAATGGATCTTTCTAATATAGTTGCAGTTGCTGGTAATATTTCATCATTAATAAGTTTTTTCAGGAAATTCAGAAAAGAGAGAACATTCAGGTTTCATGGCCACTGAAGAAGCAGACACTGCTAGTACACCAAATAAGAAAAAATTTGGACAAGGACAAATGGTACAAGTGAAGAAGAGCAGTGTGAAAGGTAAACATAAGCAAGGAAAATCTAAAGCAAATGGGATTGAACTTTAGGAATATGTATTTGATGGAGTAACTCCAAATAAGTATACATCAAAAGAGGAGTGGTTGAATACATACAGGGTAATGGATGATAAAAACTTTGAAGAAACAACAAAATTATATGAAGAGGTGAGACAATTGCCAAAGCCAGATGTAACTCTAAAATTTGTAAGGGATCATGCCAAAGATACCCTGAGTTTGACCATGACTGTAGGTAATAAGGTGTCAGAGGTGAATGTAAGCTTAGAGAAAATCCCTACTACAGATATAATACACTTTCATAGAGAAACAAATGATATAAGATATACAAGATTTGTTAAATCTACATTGCAGGTTTCTAAGCTGGAGTCTAATAAAAATAAAGCTCAGGACCTCCTATGGAAAGAAAGGGTTGAAAACAAGGCCCTTCGAATCAAAATTAAAAAGTTGCAGGAAGATTTATTAAAGGTTGAAGGGCAGTCAGACAAAGGAGCAATGGATCAAAAGTTGTTTGATGAGAAAGAGAAAGAGATTCAGGTGCTAAAGAAGAAACTGAAAATTCCTTCCACTCAGCTTATTCAGACCTCTGAATTGACAGAGTTTGAGAAGGAGAAAGAAGCATTAAGCACTGAATTCAGTGATTGTAAGGCCAAGCTGTTAAAGCTTGAAGAAAAAGAAAAATAGTGGGAAAGGGATGCTAAGCTTTTGATAAAAAATGAGGACCTAAAAGTTAAGCTAGCAGCAAAAAAAAATGAGTTACAGGAAAAGTGTGAAGAAGTTAAAAGTCAATCTACTGTTCCTTCTGTAGAAGCAGATGCAACCTCTCTTTCTAAAGCAATGTCTCAGGTAAACTTGAAAGATGTAGAACTCACAAGGTTCATTAGAGGAAATTTCAACTCAAAATGGGCCTCCTAAGGAAAATTAATAAAATAATAGTTAAAATAATAAAATAATATTTATTAATTTTGGAGGA